>JAOEHQ010014289.1:0-15663 GCA_025447715.1 Asclepias incarnata
GCGTTATAACGTTATAGCGTTTTATCATACGCAGTAACACCAAAGTGATTTAAACACTTCTATTACTACTGATTCAAGACTCAATAAATCATAGGAAATTACCTATAATACTTGAGGATGATGAAAGGTTATCACTTCTTGCTCAAATTATCACCAAATAGCTTTTCACTTGCTTATTGATAGATAGCGTTTTAAGCTTTCCTTCGTGCCAAAGAAACTGTGAATTAAGGATATGTTTCAAATGAACTCAGCAGAGGATATTTATCCTCTTAAATATCCAACCTCTTTTCCAAGTTTCATTATTTGGCAACTTTAGTCCCTCAACTTATCAACTTTATCATTCTCGCATTATTTCACAAATGAACACTCACATAACCACTTAACACTAATGGGAACACTAACACGGATTTTCTACTAAATTGACACACACAACAAACCACTTAATTTCCACATAAAATAGCCACATAATAACACACATATACTCTCACACATAGAGTATCTACTTACACATTTAGTCTACTAACGGAAGGCACACATTTGACCAATGGTCAAACTAACGACAAGGAAATAAATAGATCGGGATGTTACAAACACCACACAGTGGAAGACGGCTTGTCAACACAGGTTAGAAAAGCTTAGCCATATGGAGTTATACTTTTTAGTATGGATGAATAAAATTTTCCAAGTCCCAATCTTATTACCAGAAAGTGATATCGAATTTCAAGTGAAACTGAGACGTACTGGTATCTACTTTTGGTACAAAACAGTACCAGTTTCACGCACATCCCTACTTTTCAGTCAATTTACATTCAATGTCATAATTCAACTCATGCATGAATCGTGCATAACAGAAATACATAATATATTTTGTATGCAAATGATGAACACTAGTACTAGTCATGTTTTCTGAAGTGTCCCGTCATAAAAACACATAAATGATGTGCACTTTCTTAGGCATCTAAAAGTTGAAAGATGTCAACGGTCTTAAGCCACGGAGCCAGATATTTCTTCTAGCGGGGTCAAAATATAGATACACTTCTATGTTAGAAAACCAACTACAAAAACATGTTATATAAAATCAGCAACTATATATGTTCTCTCGAAAAACATGTAACAATATTATTAACAAAACCACAAGCAACAAAAATGGTCTCTAGTAAGTTTTTGCAAGATTTTTAGAAAAAACTAGACAGATGTCCGCACGATGCGACGGTGACGGTGGCAGCGATGGTGTGGTGGTGGCGGCGACGGCAGCGGCGAGTAGTGTAAGTTATTAATGTAAAGGTTATTGATGTAAAAGAGAATAATGTAGTTATTTTAGGAGTTAATTAGATGGTAGATGTCGATAAATTAAAAAAATTTATTATTATATTTCATAATTAAAAATTATAAAATATAAGTTATAATAAATTAAATTGATAATTAAATAAGGTAATTGTATAAGGGAAATAATTAATAAATTAATAGGGGTATTATAGGTTATCAAGTGGAGATGTTTAAAATAGTGAATAAGGATGAGGGGCATATTAGGTACATAAAGAGGGGGATGCTTTATAAGGGAGTATGGATATGAAGTGGGGTTCAAGGGGTGTGTTTGGGAGTGCATTTTTTACAAGTACTCAAAAGGAAAGAAGTGCTTTTGAAATAAGCATTAGCTCAACAGCTTAACTAATGTGAGTTTATCCTCAAAAATAAGCTGAAACACACCATCTGTTTTTCCTCCAAGACACAGTTTTCTGGTGTTTTGGTATAAGCCAGAACTATAAGCACTTCAAGATATGCAATGTCAAACACCCTCCTGACTTGAACTTAGACCTGCTCTTTACTCCCCATGTTCCACATCTGATGTCTGTTACCCTGATTTAGTGATTTGTTATATATAAATGATGTGTTTTGCTGTCCTTGATAAACTTTTAGTTGTGATTTTTACACCCTGTGGACTGAAAGGATAACTTTCGAGCATGATTACTTAATAATGAAACGGTTGAAGAGTTTGGCATTGTCATCATTGGAATTGTCCTATCTCACATGCTAGCTTCAATTGCTATAGTTGTGAAAAAATTTGCTTGCGCAATAAGCAATTATGTTGAACAAAGGGCATTCCATTTGCACATTGCATTTTTCTGAAGTAGCATCTTAGCCTTGGTATTTAATCTAGTTATAGATGCAGAGAGACACCGATCCTACTTCACTACATGCTAATTAATAGATGCTTCTTGAGATAGGACAGAGTTCAATAGATTGCCAATAGATTGCAATAAGTATTTGTATACCATTACTCACTTTTAATGGATCAAATAAAGTTTGGGATTTATTCTGTTTTGTTGTTAATACAGGTTGAGAAACTAATAAAAGAGTTGCATAGTGTGCCTGTTGATGGATCTAATGGAGATCTACACACTGCAGAAAAGAGCAATTTAAGTAATGGTGTCTCTATACAACATGCTGAAATTGGAATAAACCTCAGGGAAACTCAAAGCATGCTTTTAGAGAGAATTGCTAGCGAAATGAACAGGCTAAAGTTCTATTTCGCTCATGCCAAGGTCTTTCCACTGCATCCTTGTTATATTAAGTAACTTGTATTGCAATTTCTTGTTCATTAAGCTCATGGAAGTTCTGTTGGTTGTATTGATCATTCCATTCATAGTCTCATTAACCCACTGAAGACCTTGAAATTGTGCTAAATAATGTCTTAGTGACTTACAGTAGTCTTACACACACTTTCTCTGTTAACGGCAGTACAGAACCTGCCTTTTATTGAGAACATGGAAAAGAGGATACATAATGCCAGCTCATTGCTGGATTCAAGCTTGGGACACTGTTTTGTAGATGGATTGACACACAAGGATGAAAATGCAGTATACAACTGCTTACGTGCTTATGCTGCTGTGGACAACACCCGAAATGCTGAAGAGATATTTCGTTCAACTGTTGTGGCTCCATTGGTTCAGAAAGTGATTCCTTACACTTCATCTGGAGTGGTTGGTGGGTCCATTGGGGATGAGCTTGAAGAAGACTATAAACAAATAGAGCATCTCATTGCTGAAGATTGTACATTTTTGTTGCAGATTTCTTCTACAGGTATTTTACTAACCATTATTTTTCTTATGCCTTGTCCATTTAATAAATTGTTGTTTAACTCATGACACAGAGAGAACTTTGATGCTCTATGCTCTCATCCAACTCCACAAATAGCCAATATCAGATCCATGCTTGAAAAGTGTAAGGGTCATTTTAACGGTCATATATTTGTCTTCAACTATTGCAGAGAATTCAGGTTTGCATGTATTTAGCTTCCTTGCCAATTCAATCCTTAAGGAGGTTCTTTGGGCAATCCAACAGGGAAAGTCAGGGGTTTTTTCTCCTGGAAGACCTACCGAGTTTCTTAAAAATTACAAATCAAGTCTCGGTTTTCTGGCCTACTTAGAAGGTAGTAAAATTTATTCCGTTTTTGCTGTATCTGCATTTTGATATGCTTTGTTAATGTCTGGGGTGGCAATTTTGACCATTTACTTGTAGAGGTGGCTAATGGGAAGGTGTAATTTGAATGCGTTGGTATTGTAAACTTGTAGTCAAATTTGACATTCAAATATCTATATAAATTTTGAACATATTGGAAAAAAAGGGTTCCAGGTCAACCCGACCAGTACAAAGTTTGTTCTGATCCGTAACCCAACCACAATCCATCTATTTTGCCACCTGCAGTGTTCAACTGTTCATATCAAGGGAAGCTCTGTTTTTTGTGATTGTAACTTTGCTTTGCCTTTCAAGGTTACTGTCCATCCAGATCCGCTGTCGCCAACTTCCGTGCAGAGGCTGTATATAAAGATTTCATGAAACAATGGAACACTGGAGTGTATTTCTCATTGAGGTACTACATAAAGCAAGTGTACAGCAATATAATGAAGGCAAATATAGAATGATTTAACCGTATGCCGCTTGCAGGTTTCAGGAAATTGCTGGTTCTTTAGATTCTGCACTTGTCGGTTCTGGCCTCACCCCAATTCAGAAGTCAGATTCTCAGCAGGGAATGACATTAAAGCAAAGTCTTACTCTTTTGGAATGCCTAAGATCCTGCTGGAGAGAAGATGTTCTTGTCATATCTATCTCTGATAGATTTCTTCGCCTGACTTTACAACTCATATCTAGGTTAATTTGCAATCAGATTTGGATCCATTTAGAGTTTTGTAAGACTGATATCTCTGACATGAGGGAAATTTGATCTGTAGATACGTGAACTGGTTGTCAGCTGGACTATCTGCTCGCAGAAGCCGTAGCTCAGGCTCAACCTCTCCATTCGAATGGGCACTTTCTGCTTCTACGGATGATTTTGTTTATGTATGTGTGACATTGCACTCATTTTTATAATATTTAGGGTTCATAAGAATGTTTTGTGATAATAGCTTTTGTTGTATCTGGCAGATAATTCATGATTTAGATCATCTGGCTGCCGAGGTTTGCGGTAACTATATTGGGCATGTGTTTGAGATTCTAAGTTCCCGCTCTACCGAAGAAGTGCTTGATCATGTTAAACACAGCATTCTGCAAGGTGGAAAATCTATTAGAGATCTTGTCCCTTCTGTGATTGATTCTATCATTGAAACGTTAGTTGAAAAGTCTAGTGAGGTACTTTCTAACATTTGTGAGGCATCTTTTAACATTATGTCGTGAAATACAAATTCATTGCAAATATTTCATGTTTAATTAACATGTGTGGGCACATAATTCAAGGAATTGAAACAACTACATGGAATAGTTGCTGCTTACAGAATGACTAAAAAACCACCTCCTGTGAGGCATTCACATTATGTGTCGGGGGTTTTGCGTCACTTGAAGGTATCTATTATTTTCTTATTTAGGTATAGATTCCAAAGAGCATCAATATTTCATGGTCATTTCTTATCAATGTAATCGTAGGAATGAAGCTTTTGTAAACCTCTTCAAGTAACATGTATAATTGTACACAGGTTTTTCTAGAAGGTGAGCGAGCCACCACATATTTGACAGACGACACAAAAGATAAACTTGTACAAGGTGCTGCATTAAAGATTACTGGTCGTTATCACGAGTTGGCTGCTGATATTGTTAACACGGTAAGTAGCAGGAAATAATGGAAACATGTATATGAACTGTTTAATCTCTGGTAGTCTTGATTGACAATTCTTGCTTTATTAAACAGGCGAGGAAAACTGAGACTTCCCTTCAGCGAATACGTCTAGGCGCCCAGAGGCGAGCCGGAGCTAGCTCAGATGTCTCAGAGCATAATGTTTCCGAAACAGATAGAATCTGCATGCAGTTATTTCTTGACATCCAGGTATGCATACTTGAATACTGCATGCACTAATTTGCTTAACAAAGTCATGGAAGTGGCAATCTCAAGCCATTTATCTAGAAATGAGTTCGGAAATGGAACGGGTCAAACAGGTTGAAAGTTTTTCGAAGTATTATCACATGTGTACCTCCTCCTAGACAGTTATATTCATAAAAAAGAAATCAGTTTAGTATTTTGATAATATAGTTTTCATAACCATATATAACACATTAATTATTTCTGAAAATCAAGAAAAAAGGACATTGTTTGCGGGATGACTCGATCTGGTCTGAACCATATTGAAAATCACCCCTTCTGGCCCGAACTCGTTTTGATTCTTACTCAACCCTGACGGTCCGCCCATTTTGTCACTTATAGTCATGGAGTAATCTTAGACCTAGAGGTGGCAAAAAGGGGGGGTATGGGTAACGGGTCAAAACAGGTTCGGGTCAAAATGAGTCCGGGTCAAAACGGGTAGCTATTGAAAATGTATCAAATGGGTTCGGGTCATAATGGACCCGGGTCAAAACGGGTCATCTTAAAATGTATCAAATAAATGTGTTATACAAAATGACTAACTTATACGGAGAGCGTGTATATATATATAAAAGTTTCTACTCAAATTATTTATTAAGTTAAAATTAAAAATCTTGATTTTTAAAGAATAAATATTATATATTTTGTGGCTAAAAGAAAAATAACTTTTTATAGTTAAAGGAAATTAAGAATATAACAAAAAAAAAAAACTAACCGACAGTAAATGTTTTTTAGATTTTTGCCTTTTATTTTATTTTATATGATCATGATTCATCAATGGATTGTCATCATCTCATTCAGCATGGGGTGAGCGTGGGTTTTGACTTTTACATATAAGGTTGGATTCTTTTTTAAATTTAATTTAATCGGATGTAAATGGTAAAATGGTACAAATAAAAACAGTGTATTGGATAGCACTAGTACTATAGTAGTAAGATAACGCCGTGTCAGTCGTCTCTATGACTCTATCTACTTCCGCCCATTTTGACCCGGTGACAACGAAATACAATTTTTATATGGTCCAGTAAGACCCGCGTGCAAATTATACACAATCCAATACAATCCAGCGTTTTTCTAATATGGCCCATGTGGATCCAGATTTATTCATTTGGGTTTATTTTGCCAGCTCTACTTAGACCCATAATGATAATGTTCATTCTTTGTCTGAACACTCAGGAATACGGGCGTAACCTCGCAGCTCTTGGGGTTGAAGCAGCCAAAATTCCTGCATATCGTTCTTTGTGGCAATTGGTTGCCTCTCAAGATAGACAAGCAGAAATTTAAGCTTCTAGTTTAGAGTCTTCTGTTATTTTTGCAAGAGCCCAATATACCAATGGTTGCGTATTATAGTAGCTGGGGAGCCATATGATGAGCACATTTCTCTTGGCTAATGTCTTCTTTTTGCTTTCGTGTCATATTGTGTTTTTCTACCAGTCTCATTACAATATATATATAGGTTTTGGTTGACTTTACTAATAATGTGTCAAAGACAATTTTGTAACTAGTGTTTTGATTTATCAATGGCAGTTATATATTCTTGGTATAGTAAGGCTCTTAGAAGCCATACAATTTATGCATATATTTGCCAATTTTTATGGTATCTTTTAATTACTGTCTTACTGATGCTGTAGTATTTTTTTTTGAACACAGTTGTATTTGATCAGAGCAAAATCCAACGTAATGTGTTTTGGTACTGATTGTAATAAAAAGCTGCATGAAAGTATCCAAGTACCATCTTGCAACAGATACATGACCCAATTCCTGTTCACCCAAATGCAAGTATCAACCGAAACATATATATGACCAAATTCCCCAACAATTTTAAGGCTTTACGGCATGGCTCAAGGGGTTATTTTTATGTGAAGGCAATGTAGAGCATGCATTAATGAATAATGGAGATCACATATAATACATTTGCTCAACTGCATTATCCCAGACTCTAAATCTACTATAAATGAAGGTGAAACAACAATTAACATCACATCCGGATGGTACAACAATGCATCTAAATTTAAAATAAAAAACACTGTTAATTTAGAGTTCAGTGTGTCCTGGGAACCAAGGGAGGCCTGGTTGAGCACATGTTTTGATGTCCGGAACAGGAACAATGGGACCCAAAAAAAGGCGCCACAAATCCAGTATTATGGTGACGAGCATAGCTGCCCCCAAGGAATCAACAGCTACTCTCGGTAAGTCCCACAGATCTCCCACATTCTCATCGATCCTATAAGCATGAATTACACCAATCAGCAAGTGACATGCGTTACTTCCATAGGACCAGAAAAAGGAGCAAGTTCTTACCTTAAAAACATCGGGAAGCTTACAAGAAAGTAGATGGCATAAAACAAAGAACCAACTTTATACATTAAACTCCGGTCCACAAATGAATAATAAGGGAACTGCACATGTTTACAACGAAGTAAAGAAGTAAGATCCTTCTTTCAATCAAAATACGAGAGTATATGATATTGCTTTTAAATTTCAGCTAATATGGAGATAAATATGTGCTATACCAGAAAACTTTGTCATCTCATGAAATTTTTAACGATTTTGGTTGATAGTTTATCAAACCAATACTAAGATACAGAAGGCTTATGGATCCAACCAACTGATCATTTTCTTAGTAAAGATGACCGTGAGCACACATGTAACTTAACATGAAAAAATGTTTTAGGGAGTAGCAGTAATTAGCCATACTTAAGATGCGGAATGTCATAGTTTTAGTGCGAGCACGTGCCAAGGGGGTAGCAGTAATTAGCCATACTTCAAACGAATAATAAAGTTCCCAGGTAGTAGAACAAGAGAGAGTCACATACATTTGAAATAGCCACAGTCTCGAGGTAGGCAATAAAGTATGAAAGAGCTAGAATCCACACAGATTTAATAATCCATTGTGTTTTCACTGGCAAGTGAGCAACAGAATGTTGTAGTCTACGAAGTGTTAGATTTGACGTCACATGGTAAAACAAGAAGCAAACGTTTGTCAATAGAAAGGTTGTGTGTGGAACCTGCAAATCAATTTTAGAAAATCGTATAACAAAAATCATAATCACATAGAAAATAGAATTCGTGAAGGTGTATTCGACTAAACAGTTAGCAATACGGCTTACATTATTCATTTTCCATGAGGGGAAGGTGTAGGAAGCACCAAGCACTGTGAAAAAATAATGGGTCCAAAAGTAATTTCCAACATAGCTAAAGATAATTATCCATAAACTTGCCTGCACCAGCATATCATTTATATGTCAGAAGCCTTTATAGCCATTAACTTTATCTAATGAGTCATTATGTGTCATGATTTCTTAAACATCTGAATTTGACCAATAAATCAGAAACTTTTGCTTATGAAACCAATATTGGCAAATGGAAGTGTAATAAGCTTGCAGAAACCAAGTAGACTTTGAATTATGAAAAGGGTACTTGCCTTCACCCAATATCGGTCCTTCCAGGGAAGACTACGATCGGCCTGAAACAAAACATGACAGTAAAAGAAAATTGTAATATGTATAATCTTGTTTAACGTTTGGTTCAACAATTTTCAAGAGAATAGGTAGAAACCTAATTTTCAAGAAACCTAGCGTTTGGTTCAACATTATAGAAGCCTACTCTAATCTTTGCAATGAAGCGTAAAGTAGAAATTTTTTATTTTTATTTGTTACCTTTCCAACTACAAAAACTGGTATAAGAAAGGCAGGGACCACAGAAACGAGTCCTAGAAGCAAGTACTCCAACTCCTTAAAATCCTGTTAAATGTAAATCATACGAAGCAAAGAAGTGTCGATAAAAACGATAATAATCTTCATGAAACCTTTTGATATTTCCAGATAATAAAGCATAGAAAAGAAAACATTTAAATTAGATTATCTTTTACTCATCCATTCCCGAATCAAGTTAAATCTATTAACTCCATATGGGCCTAAAAACAAATGGTGCCACATTTGAACTGAAAAAGTCAAATAAGTTCTATTTCCAAAAGGTTGAATTTCCGGCAACCTAAACCGACCCATCACTTGAGACTTGAGAGTTAAATCAAGCTCACTTAGCAACCAAGCTTAATTGGTAGCCCAATCAACTGATCCACGGTGACTTTTTCAGAAACCATCTCTGGAACCAATTAGGATACAGAATCTATGCTCATATAAGTTGTCTTGAGATTGATATTGGAAAATGCTGGTGGTTAGTAATATTAACTACATTCAGAAACTAGAATCTAAGACATCAAAAAAAAGATTCACCACTCATATATGATGAATTAACCTAACTTTTAAACATTACAATTATATGTATTTATATAACCACTGCCAAGGTGGCCTAGTGGTGTGGTGTCTTGATGTCCTCACAAGAGGTCCCAGATTCGAACCTCCCTAGATAAACATCTTGGGTGGCCAGGGAAAGGGTTCGGACACAACAACGAGAATATCCAATTAGGCCGCATACATCTGAGCCAAAAGACTGGCCCTCCCCGAACCCGAATAACCTAAACAGGATAACCTCCTCCTTTCATGTATTTATATCTCCAATCGTCAAAACATATCTCATGTTCATGATTTTCACATTTTGCATAAATATATATGGGAAAATGATGATAAAAAAAAATAAAATAATATATTGGTATATAAAAAAAGGGGAGTACCTCATAAAGCTTGTAAGGGACAACAATACCAAGGCAAAGAGTGAGCCAAAAAGGTGTGTAAAAAAGGAAAAAAAGCTCCCCCCATCTCTTGCTTTCATTTGCTGCTAACCATAAACTCCATCTGCCATTTCCTGCTTTTTTAATACTTCCTGCATTCATCCATTCATCCGAATTTGAAATTTTCTGTAAAAATGTAAATTGATAATAATTTGTTTACAACTCAACTTACCACTCCCCATGTTTATTTTGCACTCAGATTCAAACCTTTGTCTGATTCTCCAGTGGTGTGATATGGTCAGAGCTTGATACTTGAAGTAACTTACATACTTACTACCTGGACTATACACTTCTCTTCATATTTAGTCCCTCGTCAGTCAGACTGAACAGTTTATCAATTATTTAAATAAGGGGGAAAGCATAGCAATACGTATACTAGTTATTGTCACATACCGGGACTTATTGTCACAGATCTGCTGTATTTCCCCTTATTTAAGTAGTGCTAAAAATAACTTTAAAAGTCTGCCTAATCAAGTTTTTTTCTTTTCTTCAACTAATTCCAAGATATTTATCAAGTAAGATTTGAATCGATGATATCAACGTAGTGGTAGATTAGTTTAGTTTATAATAATTTATTCATGTTTTAGACCTTTAGCTATTAAATTATTGCAGGATCAGATCAAGATCATGATTCAATTGATTTAATTTTCATTTCCATATATATATATATAACCAAAAGGGACCCACAACGCAAATTCCAAAAAAAAAAAATTCAAACAAATCCCAACATCTTTTGTAGCCAAGGCATTTGTACAAACTGTATGCAGGCATAAATTGAAATAAAAATAAAATTAATATGCACAAACAGGTAGAAAAAATTAAAAAAATATCACGTGTCAACAACTCAGCACCAATTTTTAAAGCTTTCCAATTTATATTTATAGATAGATAACATGGTACCCGCGCAATGCGGCGGCGTTGGCGGCGATGACGGTGTGGTGGTGGCGGGGACTATTGGTAGCGGTGTCGAGTGGTGTAGGTTGATGTAAAATGTAATTGATGTAAAAGGTGACAGTGGAGATATTTTAGGAGATAATGGTTTAGGGTGTAAATAAGAAGATAAGGGTTTAAGGTGTAAATTAGTTCATTAAGGGCAAATTAGGTAATTTTTTATAATTCCTTCCAAAAAGGGGGTTCATTAAGGGCAATTGGGTCATTTCGCATATTTTTTTCCAACACTTTCCAAAAATAAGAGGGGTTAGAATTTTTATAAAGTAGTATAAATAAGACCGTTGACATGGTATAATTGAAAATCTTAAAAAAAAAAAAAGGTGACCAACACTCGGGCCAAAATGTATTTATGTAACACAAAAACGTAAAAGTGTTGACGAGATCGATAGTAATTCTACATCTTATTCCTTTTACTATACACAAGTCAAACTATTATTATTGAATTCATACTAATAATAACGAAACACACTTAAAAAAAAAACTAAATTGGGTATAATCAATAACGTATCACATGTTTTTTTGAAATCAAGGCTTAGATCAAGTGGTTAACACCCTGCCTCGCCTCTAGAGACAGAGGTCAAGGGTTCGATTCTTACTCCTTGTAAGGCCGGAGGTACTTTTCTACCATAGGTAGAACTTGGAAGTAGCCTCTCTAACTTAGGTAGAGTAAGGTTGTTTACATAACAATCTCTCCCATACACCATCGTAGACGGTATTGAGACCTATAACCCGTGAGATATGGTATTTGGTGTTACTTACTTACTATGTTTTTTGAAATCAAATTTAAATTGTAAAAAATGGTAATGGTCAAGTTGAAAAGGGGATGAAAATTAAATTGATGAGATGTTACTCTTAAAAACTGACATATGGTTAGATCATAATTTTTTTTGTTGCTATTTTACATTAGATTTGCTTAGTTTTTCAAAACTTTCTAATGAAATAAGATAAAATCAAATTTTAATTAAAGATGATGTTATAAATCATTTTAAAAAATAAAATAATTAATAAGAAAAGATCTAGTGATACAAAATAAAATTTTCATTAAAAATAAATGATATCATCATAAGTTTGCTTTATTTTTATAAGAGATATTCAAGTTAATTGAAGTAATGACAACAACACTTGTAATGGTGGGTTGGTTACACGGCTTGCTTTCTTCTCATAGATGCGGGATCGAATCCCTCACACTGCAAGTGATTTTTATAGAAATTATAATGTGCTTGAACCGGACTAGTTGGAAAAAACCAGTCGACCCACCGGTTCGCAGTTGGACCGGCCGGTCCGGTTCAGTTTTCAAAACCATGGTTTTAAGTCAATGGGGTTAGTGACCCATTGGTAAGGTCTTAGACCCGAGGATATTCCACCGGGATTCGAGTCTCACATCCTACATCGTGGTATGGTTGGGGTATCAAACCACCAGCAGAACTATCAGTTTTAAATGCTTTACTTGACCACTGTGTTTGGTGGTTTGGAAAGTTTTGTACAGTGTTAGCATATTTATAATTTTGCTGTGAGTAAAAGATATGTAAAACTGAACAAGAAAGAGAAGTTGGGAGAACGAGTTGTGAGTGAAGGATATGTAAAACTGAACAAGAAAGAGAAGTTGGGAGAAACGAGCACATATTCTCCAACAAAATCCCCTCAATCCGCTTTGCAACGAAAGAAATCAAAAGCATTAGTTTCCTATGGTTATCAAATAGATCATCCAAACCCGGTATAGATTGGACAAAATGGTATAATTTCAATTTTTAAATTTCATGTATTCTTCTTTTTCACAGTTTGTACTTTGTACCACTGTTTTCTCGTTAGTTTTTCTATATTAATAAGACTAATAGGAATGGTAACTCATTCACCACGCCCCTTTTTACTTTTTATCATTTTTTTTTTATTTAATTGGTAGGCTGTGTGTGTGAAGCAAAGGGGCACGCTCGTTACAAAATGCACGTTCAAGAGGGCATAACGCCCCAAAAGGGGCGGAATGGAGGCTTGAAGGGGCGTGATGGACTCAAAAAGGGATGGGGCACGCCCCCATTCCCTTCGGTCTTAGGCTGCAGGGAGTGGGGGGCGTGCCCACCCCTTTCCATGTGCCTTTTTGCACTTTATCAACGGATACAACAACTTTAGCCCTTTCTCACGTTACAAAAGGAACGTAGTTGCCCCATCACATCAACACACACATATATATATAATAATAATATAATTATAAATTTTTAAAAAAAAGCACACAAGTTGGGGAGTGCCCTTCGTTACCATTCCCATCAGTCTAACAACCATACTACCAAATTCTCAAATTCTCAACTTCTCACTGTCACATCATCTTCACATCATACACTATCTCTTTCTTTATATATATATATATATACACATACATAACACACATACACACACATAAAGCCACGTTTTCAACAGAATGGCTCCCCAGAACGCGCCCCAGAACGCGGCCGTGACATCGGCGTTCTGGGGAGAACGCAAGAACGGCTCCAGAACATGAGGGCGTGCCATTGGTGTTCTCAGAACGCGAGAATGAGAGAGTTGAGAATGTGCCAGAACGTAGCGAGAATGAGAGAGTTGAGAATGTGCCAGAACGTAGCGTTGGGAGTACCCTTAGTGATTAACATATTGAAAATTTTATAAGAAGTTTCATATTCAAATTATTTAGATAAAATTTTATAAGAGGGAAAGTGTTAATTACTCATCATATAGCCGCTTACTAGGTTTTAGACCCGTGTATATCAGTGTTTTAAAAACCGGACCGGACCGACCGGTTCGACCGGTCGGACCAGTGCGCGGTCAGGAGGCCGGTTTTTTAAACCCGGTTTTTTAACGGTCCGGTTCAATGGTTCGAACTGGTCGGTTTTTCCGTAAATCGGTTTGTTTTTTTTATTGAAATTTTATTTTTTTGAAAATTTTATGATGATGTGTATACTTTAATGTTATTTTTAGTTGCTTGTGAACATTAAAACATATATTTTCTTTGGATTATAACTATTTTGTATTATTTTTGAATAAATTGTTACAAGTTTAGTAGCATTTAAAAAAAAAATGTATCAAACGGTTGAACCGACCGGTTCGACCGCTCGCGGTTGACTGACCAGTTCGATAAAAAACCCGGTTTATAAAACATTGGTGTATATACACGAGCAGATACAAAACATTACACGTTAAAAACATTATAAAAATTGATATTTTGTTTTGAATTCATGTGGATTAGATGAGTCCTATTACATGTTAAATGGCTACATGTTAAAGTATTATATATTTAAAGGATTGCAAACATTGTTATATCACTATTTATTTAACTTATTGATTATACTTATTAGATTTTAATCTCGTATAAACATACACAGGTTAAAATAACTATACTAAATGTTTTATACATAATGATATTTCCAATTTTTATACTTTTTAAAAATGTAAGTTAACATATAGTTTTAATATTTTAAGGGGAAAAAAATTTATTAATAATATGTTGGAAAAATTTTAATTAATTAAATGCTAGAAATTTTTTTTTTTTTTTCTCAAATTGAAGGTTACAAAGTGTAATAATTATATTTAAATTAAGTATATTGTGAGATTTTTTTAATGAAAGGCTAAAAAGTATAAATTAATTATGGAAGAAAAAAAAATGTAAATTAGTGGGACTTTTTCTATAATAGATGCATGCCGCGCGATGCGGCGGTGTGATGATGGTGGCGGCGGTGACGACAGGTGGTGGGGACGTCGGTGGCGTTGGCAACATGTGGTGGTGGTGGCGATGGCGTCGTTGGTGACGATAGCGATGTGGTTATTAATGTAAAGCCAAGTTTTCATCGGTCACGTGATATGTAACGACTCGACCCATATTTTTTTTTTTACAAATCCCATTTCGCGGCGCGTTTCAACATAACAAGGCGATTGCGGCGCGACCCATCCATCTCGCAACGCGAGTAAATTCACTGACCAAAAACGATTCAGAACAACTGACTCATCGCGGCGCGACCAGACCCCATCGCGTCGCGATACCCTGCTGGTTTGCCAGAAAACTCATTTTTTATTATGCTTGACTCAAAATATCACCAATTCCAAATCATTTCAACAATACAATTTGACCACTAACTTGGCATAACACATTTTGATCTGTTATAAACTTTCTATTCATTACAATAATTCTAAAATGACATTTACAAAAGAAACGGGTCATTTACCCGGCGTTTACCCAAAGTGACCAAATATTCATTTTCATTACATAGTTCAAACTTGAAATGGTTTTGACACCACAACTATAATTACAACATCAACAAAAGACCCAAATTGAATACCAAAATGATACAAAGACACCAAGAGCCAAGATCAAGGGGACGCCACTAAGTATCTAACCACAAGAATTCCATTTTCCGCAAAATGGCCAAATACCTTCAAGTCACAATTCAACTTCAAACCTTAATAAACTTTAACCAATACTGTTAATTCCGGGATCACCTATAAAAAGGTAAACAACTAAAAACGTAAGCAATGCTTAGTAAGTACATCGTATACATATGCATATATCATGGCACAACACAACAATCTTAGGAACATTAACCCCCACCGGTCTAACATAATGTTCCTAAGCAATAACGTGGAACATTATACTCCCAACGGATATACATAATGTTCCGGAACATTCAACTCCCAACGGATATACTGAATGTCCCTA
>JAOEHQ010014300.1:0-15663 GCA_025447715.1 Asclepias incarnata
CCTGTGAGTGTACGTAACTATGTCAAAATGTTTATGTTATGTAAAGATCTTGTAAAATGTCTATGTCATGTAATGAATTTTCAAATCCCGGTTATTAGATGTACCTGGCCAATCAAAAACTGACAAGTGACAGCTTATATGGTTGCCACATATATCCGTGTATATCCAATAACCGGGATTTGAAAGTTCATTACATAACATAAACATTTTATAAGATCTTTACATAACATAAACATTTTGACATAGTTACGTACATTCACAGGTCATTATCCCTTTAATATTAGTTCATCATACCATACTTTATGTAAGTTCGGCGTTATTAGCGTCACAACTTGGCGTTGCGAATTAAGAGTAAATTTGTTATATAAGAATAAAAAAGAAAACGAGTTAATATTTCCTTCCATACAACTTCGGCAGAAGTTGTATGTGCATAATGATCTTTAATAATGTACAAGTCTTATTTATACAAACTAAGTCAAGTTCGACACTTCAATGAAAAACCTATACAAGTTTGATTTTTGTGAAGAATAAGGAGTACTTTAACCCTTCAAATTTTCACAGCCAACATCGGCTTTTGAGGTCTTAATTGTGATAGTAATTAATTGTGAATCCCTGAGTTTTTACCACTCACCTACTCTCTTTCTCTTTCATTTATTTCTTCTTATCTTTTCTCTGTAGCAAATTTCGGATTCATCACAAAGAGGTAAGACCATCTAAGCACTTATTTTCTCTTGAGACTTCAAGAAAAAAAAAAGTTCTTCATCTCCTTGTATCTCATTTGCGGATCTATTTATACAGCAAACTATATTATATTCCTTTTTTGTATTTCCCCGTATACAGCAACCCCTGACCCCTCTTCATATAACATTTTGCCATTTCCTTTTAAGTTTTGGATGAACATAATCCGTCTAAGATTTTATATTTTTCAACTTTTAAAAAGTTGAATCTTTTGGTAGTCTCCACCGCCGATTACATTTCCCACACCCATGAAAAATCCGGCCAACCCCACCTCCACCATCACCTGTCACCCCTACATCTTCTCTGCCTGGCACCACTCAGATCCCAGCGCCCCACCACCGACGCCACCCAAAAAAGAAAAAGAAGTTACAGAATCTGAAACAAAAGTGAGTCACAAAGTCCTTTATACATAAATAATGTTTTCATGTATAGATATAGATGTTTAAAATTTGTTTGATGATCCATATATAGTCTCCATGATTTGGTTTATGTACTAATCTTTATTGTGTAGGTTTGGGTTTCTAAGGGGTATTGTTTGTTTTGGGTAACCCAAGAGAAAAGGTTGGAGTGAATGTGTATTGGTGGTTAATTTTTTTTTTAGTACCCACTCAATGCATGGTGTGGTGAATAATGTTTTATTGTTAAAAAGTAATCTAGATTTTCGGTAAAAAAGAATACGGCTAAGGGTGATGGTCATGGCTCCGTCGATCCACCGGTTCGGTAGTTCTGATGGTGTAAAAAAAGTATCTAATTATAAATTTGGCTAATAGAATAAGTATTTGTTTTTATTGTTAATAAATCAATTAATGTTGATTTATTGTTTATTAATGAACTTACCATATACGTGATTATTTAGTCAAATGATTAATTAAGTAGTTTTTAAATTTTTAAATATTAAGACTTTAGGTCAATTGCTTTACAAAATAATATAGATTATTATTAAAGATGTCAATAAAGGGGAAAAGTTATATTAAAAATTGGTAAGTTAATGTATTTTTTATGCATGATGATTTATTCGGTCTATATATACTCATAAAAAATGTAAGCTAACATATAGTTTTCTTAATTAATCAAGTGTATATATATGGACAATGTAAATTTAATACGGCGCAGAGTTTCAAAACTTTGATGTGACTTAATATTCTGGATCGGTATATTCTAATACATATATGATAGAAAAAAGACAACATAAATTAAAGATGATATCTCTTTTTTTTTTAACGGCAGAAAGATGATATCTCTTAAAAAAGAATTTGTGAATTATCGATTTGATCATATGTATATACTAACATTCTAACCGCGCTATATAGCGGTTTTTAAAATTTTATTTTAACCGAAGCAATTTTATTATAATAATGTCAATTATTTTCTTTACGCGTTAATAAATTATGGTGGTATATAAATATGAGATGATAATATGTTTGACAAACACATTACATAATATAGATAGTATAGATAGAGTCACCCATTAAAATATAATAAAAGCTTGCAATGTAATTTAAACTAAGCTTACTAGATACTTTTGTTGAAACTTAATTTTTCAATAATAGAGTCACATATTATAATATAGTATAGATAATATAGTAAAAGATTGCAATGTAACTTAAACAAAGTTTGTTAGATACTGTTTTAAAATTTTAATTTTCAACAATAAAATCACCCATTATAATATAGTATCTATCTATATAACTGGTAATATATAACTGATAATAATGAAACGACTATATTTTAATTCTTTCTGATTTAAGTTTAATGATTTTAAAATTTTGATTTTGTATTTGCATTTAATTGAAAGCCAAACATTGTTTTCAATCTTAATCATGTTTCAAATTTCTTTTAAAGTTAAAATATAAAGTCAAAATAGTTTTGATGTTTTATGAAAGAAAAAGTGGTTATATATAACATGTTGTATATTTTTAGTTAAATGATGGAAAATTTTAACTAATGAGATTTTTTTCTAAAGTTAAATGCTAGTAAGTGTAATATGTAAATTTAAGTTTCAGTTTGGTTTTATTGTAAATACAAAGTTTTTTTTATGGATGTACATCGTTTTTTAATTAAAGAGGATGTCTGTTCAAAATCTTTTATATAAATTATTGGTTGATTTATTCAATAATTATTATATTTTAAATTTTTTGCTAATTTAAAAGAAGCTTTTTTTATGCTCTTTTAAATTTGATATTTGTCTATATAATTATCAATACAGACACATGTCTTCTTCATCTTCCAACGTCGACACATCTGTTATGGACTTAATAGAGTATATTAACAGTTTTTCCATCCCAATTGGAGACATAAAATCAGCCACCAACAACTTCGCTGAAGAAAATTTGGTTACACAAACATCTTCCTCAAAAATTTACAGAGGACGACTTATGCAATCATCAGGAGAATTGGTTGATATTGTCGCACGGACATGTATAAAACTGAACATTGCATTCAACGAGCTTGATAAGCAAAGGTTTCTCAGGCATAAAAATATCGTTCCTACTTTTAAAATCTCTAGGATGGATTATTATGGTGATGTGATCATAAACAAGCACGAGGCGAATGAAAGTCTAGACAAACATCTAAGTAGCTCAACGCTCAATTGGATGCAGAGACTGCATATATGTGTTGGGGTTGCAGATGCATTGAGTTACCTTCATTATGATGCGGTAGAGAATCATAGTGTGATACATGGTAACATCAAGAGCTCCAAAATTTTACTAGATCATGACTGGGAACCCAAGTTACATGGTTTTGGATTTGCTATTATAGCTAAAAGGAATCAGCATTACCTTACAGATAAATACAAAGGATCATTATTATATATGGATCCAGCATATGAAACCACTAGAGGTTTGACTAATAAGTCAGATGTCTTTTCCTTTGGTGTTGTTCTGTTTGAAGTCCTATTTGGAATGGAAGCATCTGATCCAACTCCAGATCACAAAGATAATTGGTATTTTGCTCGAATGGCCCGAGCCAGTTATGAAGAGAAGACACGATCCCGATCTTCTAGAAAAAATGAACTTGGAATCATTAGACATCTTCTCCGAGACAGCTTATTTTTGCTTGAAGGAGCAGCGGAAACAACGTCCAGATATGAAAAAAGTTTTTCAAAGACTGAAGGGGGCGCTGGAACTTCAGCGCAAACATGAGAGTCCTGTAAGACCATCAATCCGTTACATTCTTGTTTTCACCTTTTAGTTATATATATAGGTTTTGGTTAAAATAAAACAAGTATTAAAGTAAAACAAATAAAACAATCATTTTCTATTAATTGAAAATTTGTGTGCATCATGAAAACCTTCGTGCATCTAATGTATATACTTGTGCGTTATGAATCTTCTTACATCAGTTTTATCATGATCCAAAGACCAAGATATTATATATATATGCACAATAACGTATAAGTTTATTAAACTAATTGTCAATTTTATGATTATTGATATTATAGGAACATTCAACGGCCGGAGAAGGTACATCATCTAACTACTTGAAGGTAACGACATACTAACCTTAATAACGTATAAGTTTCTTAAACTAATTGTGAATTCATAAAATATAATAAAAATAGAGCAATTATTTTGGCATCTACTTTTTCATTTATCGATCTTAGAAGTTACGTACACAGCTTTTTTGGTCCAGTTAGGTTATTGAAAGTTGGTTTTTGCATCTCAGTTAAACTAAAAACAGGATGAACATTATCTTCATTTCTTACATGTGTGGAAATTTGATAAGTATCTTTTTTTATGACTTAATCGATACACAAAACCAACTTTTAATAACTTAAATGACAAGATTTTTTTTGTTTTTACACTAAAACATAAGGGACAAATAAAACTAAAAGGTTATTCTAGAAAAAAGCAATGAAAACTAAAATACATAAATGGACCGATTAAATGTTAACACGTGATAAAAAAAAAAGAAAAAGAAGAGGTTACTGGTTCATTTGGTTTTCAAGTTGTTGGATATTCTAATTAGGGTAAAAAGCTAAGTTTAGTTGACGCATTAGACGAAAAAAAACAAAAAAACAAATTAAAAAAAACAAAAAAAAAACAACGCCGACTACGAGACATGAAAAAGTTCGATGATTTATATGGGACAAGAAAAAGTTAGCATTATTTTTCTTATTACAGGTGAATACTTTGGATCACTTAAAAATTCGACTGAGTGACATAAAGTTGGCAACAGACACTTTTTCCGACAATTATCACATTGGGTCAGGTGGATATGCTACGGTGTACAAAGCCAAAATTCAACATTTTGATGGTAAAAGTTCACCAACTGTGAATAAAGGAGAGGAAAGAGTTGAGTTGCTCAAGAGACGTAGCACTGTAGCTATTAAACGTATCTCTAGTAGGCTAAACGGGCAAGCAATAAAAGGGTTCCTAGCTGAAATTGAACTGCTCAGCAAGTGTAAGCATCCAAATATAGTTTCTCTTATTGGCTTCTGTCATGAAGAACAAGAAATGATTCTAATTTACGAATATGCTTCTAATGGAAGCCTTGAAGATTATTTGGGCAAGAGTTATAAGATTAGTAATCTTACTTGGGATCAACGTATAAAAATATGCATTGATATTGCATATGGATTACAGTACCTTCACACAGTTACTAAAGACAAAGAATGCATAATACACAGGGATATAAAGAGTGCAAACATTCTATTGGATGATAAGTGGGAGGCAAAGATTGCAGATTTTGGGCTCTCCAGGCTACACCCTACATATAACGAACGTAGCACTCTCGTTAGTGGTAATATTTGTGGTACCCAAGTGTACTTGGATCCAGAATATGAGAAAACTGGTCACTTGAAAACTAGCTCAGATATTTACTCTTTTGGAGTAGTTATGTGTGAAATAATGTCTGGGAACTTGGCATATGATAATATCTACAATACAATGGGGCTTCCGTCAACACTACGACAATGCTTTAATGACGGAACAATAGAGGAATTGATAGATCCACAGATGAAAGAATCCGGTGAAAATACTTTTATACTAAATGATGGGATCAATCACGATTCATTATATACATTTTCAAAAATTGCAAGTCATTGTGTAGCAGAAGTTCAAGCTCACCGTCCAACAATGGAAGTCATCCTCAAAGAGCTTCAAAAATCTTTAAACGTTCAAGTAAGTAATTGTTTTCATTTTAATCTTTTTCCTTTTCATGATGATTTGATCCTTGGGAAGGAATAGTTAGTTCATCACATGAACCTACTATTTCTGTACGAAGTTGAAAATTAGTGAGAGATAAACACAAATTAGTGATATATTATTTAAGCAATACCTTGGCTTTATGTTTTGATTTAAGCAAGATAAAAGATTTAAAATTATATTCATTTTTATTTATTTTTATTTATATATATATTTACGTGATATATTATTTAAAATGATTGGGAACAATTTTAAAAATATAAGTAATTTTTGAGAGATTAGCAAAATCATAGGAACAATTTTAAAAATATAAGTGATGTTTGGGAGATTGATTTTTAGTAAATTTGGGGGAAAATAAAATATTTAGTTGGTAAAGAAGATTAATTTGAATGTTGATAACAATACCTTGGCTTTATGTTTTGATTGTACTACAGTCCGACGGCTATATATTTCAATTCCTCCTCCTCCCTGAATAGCTATTAAATCTTGTGCTTGCGCTGACTGATGATGGCGATACTATTGCTCAATTCAAAAATACATATCACATTGATGTATAATATGTTTCTCTCTAGGTAACCACAGTCCACAGTGGGTGTATATTGACCCAACTTTCTAAAACAGTACGGTTACATTGTGGCCCAATTGATTTTATTAGTTACGTTCTGGCCCAATTGATTTTATTATAGTTATAGTATATATTAGTATATTTTTAGTATAAATATGTTTTAAAAAATCGTATCTTGAACAACAATTAATGTTACCAATTTAAAATTTTAACTTAAAATCTGGACGAATTGAAACCAAAAATACAACTTATTAATTAATAAATTTGAACATTAATTTTGCCAACTAATCATGTAAGATTAATTTAATTTAATTTAAATTAAATGTAAATAAAACACTATTTATTTAAAAAAAAATTAACAAATAAGCATAAATCCTAGTTGTCATCTAGATAAAAATGTCACATAGGATCTAAAATATCCTCTCTTAGTTATATATAAAGATGAGATAATGTGGCATGCCACTTCAAGTTACCATTTATATGTTGTATTACACTTGGTTCAAACCTTATTGAAACTAATGATAGTTTGATGGCATTTCCGTGTATTCTCCATGTTAGTAGTTATTTTAAGGGATTATTATATGTGGATTTAACTAACTATGACCAAATGTCTATGTTATGTAAAGATCTCGTAAAATGTCTATGTCATGTAATGAATTTCAAATTCCGGTTATTGGATGTACCCGGGTATATATGGCACCCATATAAGCTGTCACTTGTAAGTTTTTGATTGATCAGATACATCTAATAACCGGGATTTGAAAGTTCATTACATGTCATAGATATTTTACGAGATCTTTACATAACATAGACATTGGATCATAGTTAGTTACATCCATAGGTAATAATCCCTTATTTTAACTATATAAGTGAAAGAAAGTTGTAAAGTTAACATGATCAAGAAAGCTTTTATTTTGTTTGTTTACTTGTATACATATGAAATATATATATGTCAAAAAGACAAAGCTTTTATGTATTTTATCTCTTCCAATCCAACATCATGGCTAACTTAGTCCCATGTTATGGTCCATGGATATGAACCAAATACATCAAGTATCATATGAACCAATCAGAGTGAAGGGGGATTATGGGTTATACTTACACCCATACAACCATGTCACTATGTCACATTTGATCCATTTTATTTGGACCACTATAAGAGATTGAACATGAAAGTAAAACTCATATGCATATACATCCATTCTATATCATCTATCTATACTTGTACATAACGCGGACAGGACATGGGTGGTCCAATAAGCATGTGTATAGTAGTGGAGATAGAATAACTATGAACATAGTTATAAAATGTCTATATTAAAGGGGAGATGGGTAAACCAAACATGCTAAACTTTAAAATGTTTGTCATTGTATATGTTTTTATATGCATTTTTATTATTTAAGTAGGTCTTTTTTACCCGCACGATGTGCAACGGTTGTTATGCTGCTGTTAAAAGTTATTGCTCAATCTATGGTTGATTCAAGGTTTAGATGTAGACGGGGAAAAAAAAATCAAGGGATTTGAATATCACATTAATTTGAAATAGATATTATCTTTACCTAAATTATTTGATGCTAATTAAGTAAAAAATATTTGATTTTTTAAAAAGAGATTTGAAGTTAATAATTAAATAAATATATTTGATTCTTTTTAAGGGTTTTTTATTTAATGAAAATTAAAAATCCAAATAAATGAGGTTGGTTGGTCCAGGAACAAATAGAGGCTTGGAGAGCTAGGTTCGAGATAAGTTAGGATGATCTTAAATAAGTTTGGTAGCCACTGGTTTAGTTACTATATAGATAGATATGCTAGTTTGAGATATTGCTAAGGAAAATAATGTTACATAATGTGATTATAAGTGTTGTATATCAAAATAAAAAAAAAAAATACAGGTTATTATAATTAATATAACATTGTAGATAATTGATATGATAAATTCTAACTCTATTTGATGGAGTGGATGTCTTATCAAATTAAATTCAAAATGAGTCACTAATCAATGTGTCCCATGAAACATACATACTCGTTGATATGATGCGTATTAACACTCACGACACGTTGGTCTCCGTAGTCACTAACTATATGATCTATGGGAATTTTGTTGAGACTTCGAATTCTTATCACGAGTCGTGCAAGAGCCCCTTGACTAAATTGCACTCAACTGTTACCCCACTATTACACTAAGTACTAACAAAGAGTAGAAGTAATAGAAAGTTGCATTTTAATCTTAAAGATATACAAATGCCCCTTAAAGATAATGGTGTTATTAATTGTATTGTATCCTAAATATTAAGTTTTTCTTATAAACTCTGAACTTTTCTGTTGAAATCATATTGAATTTTCTATGTATACAATGTTCTATTACATAAATGGATTCCTAACATTACTCACACATCATGCAAGCAAGACGAAAAGTGATTCTCTGGCATACCCGACGAATTCATGCACTATTGCTCGCACGGGTGCTTCGAAGGGGCTTGTTGGCTCCCTTCTTGGCTTCAAGTGTCTCTTCTAATACGAAGACCATCTGGACGCGAAGCTTATCCGAGTTCCATACTCAATGATGGCGATTAAACACGAGGATTGTTTTGGCAATAGTAACCTAAGGCCGAGGCCGAGGTTGGGACTGAAATTGGAGCTTGAAGTTAAGCTTATTATTTCAAATTTCATTTCAATAACTTTTACTTTAAAGAGTTTTAAGAGGTTTTTTAAATCCTAATCATGATCATAGACATACTAAAACTATTGGGAAGAAGCCAAAATTGGCCGCCCAATACTTGTACTAATTAAGAATCTTAATAATAATCTTTAACATCTAGTTGTTAAACACATGGTTGTGAATCTATCGCTATGGACGTGTGCCAACACGTGTAACCTGCACACACATGTACCACTTGATGATATACCATGGCCCACTCGAATCACCCTCCTCAAAGTCAATTATTTTGCCACACATGGATCTTGCATTTTTAATTACGCCACAAAATGTTTAATGATTTACCGTCCAAAATACTATGTTCTTTCTTTCTATGAATATAATTGTTTATACTCAAATGTTAATGAATGAATACCTTTTCAATCTTACATACACCGAACTATTTATTTACTTGTTTTGCAATTAACCAAATATGTAATAGTCAAAAGTAATTATTATTATATTGGTACTCTTATGTTAATTAGTATATCACCCATTGTCAACACGGTGAATTAAAATGTAACAAGGATGTACAGGAAAAGGATGTTAATCAAAAGAGTAAAAATAAAAGATCAAAACGTTTGTTGTGATGTTTGGTGTAGGTACAAACTTCTATTAATTGGGTTAACTCCAATTTGTTGTTATGGTTGAATATACGATTTTATTTATATTTTTTAACGGTAAATTTGGGCTCAACGACATGCCTCTTCATATGTCCAATTTAAAATCTAGAGGAAACCCATTTTAGAAAAACCTATGTCTCCATACTTGAGAGCATTTTGCTCACACCAAGATTTAAACCTAAGATCAGGTCTTAAATCTACCAAATACCAATACGATTTTACATCTATACATCAAATTTGGTATTTTGATACATACAACGGTGACAGATTAACAACATAAGTTGGGGTGATCGATGCCCCCTCTAATCGTTATATCAACAAACAAAATTCATAAAAAGTAATCACCAGTCACCACATCGGACACGATATACACCGTGTTATGGTGACACGGTGTGGATCACACCCTATCATGCTATATTTTCATATTCATCAACCCCATTACTGGACATGATGATAAGCAGGCCAAATTGAGTTCATGCCTCTGATCTCTGTCAAGATGCATGGATCACACCCCCATCACGTTATTATGGAATATCATCACACCATTCAATACCAAAATTCAAAAGAAACAAAGGTTGACAAGATGTAGTACATATGTTCCCTTGTCACCTTTCAATTCAAAAGCTTCTTAGCCCACAACTTGTTTACTTGTTCTTTTATCTCATTCATCCTCCATTTCCATAACTTTGTTTCTTTTATTTATTAGTTACAAAACTATCCAACAAAATGACACAATCTTTTTATTTTATGATATTTTGACTTTGACAATCTGTTTTTTGAAAACATTACTTTGATTTTTAGTGGTATTTTAGTCATCAACTTCTTAAAAGACATGACTACACTTGTCGATCGATAATGAACAATTATGAACAAGAAGGTCAAAAGTCTAAATTTACTTATTGTCATGAGACGACTCACACTGGTCACCACCAGTCCTGGTCAACATTACTTCAGAAGAATTTCCCCCATCCACTTTTCAACCATTAATCCTACACAATACTTTCAACCCATCACTAATCAACCACTAGTCTGAGACCACCATTTAACTTATTTTTATATCCATTGTTGGTGTAAAAAAAATAATGACAAACCGCTTGTTGCCATAACCACGAACCATCCACCACCAGTCCCACACAATGGTGTGAGCTCGTGGTCAGATCAAAAACGAGCGAAAAACGAGTTTTCCACTAATCATTGTGAGTGGTCTAAGTAATATTCATCATAAAAAAACTTGTTTTACTTAAATAACAAAAGTTTGAATACAAATTAAATGATTTTTAAAAAATTGCAAAAAATGTTTCCTTTTTTTATTTATTTAAAGAAATAGATTTAAACATTTGTATATTTGATTTTGGACATTGTGAAATGGGCAGAGTCAAGAAGCATGAGATAATGAGCATGGACCAGGAAAGTTTGCATTAACTTGTATCACATGAGAGAAGTCATGGGTAACTCTTACTGATGTTGATGCTATATACATTTCAATGTTTGTTTTTATATATGTGTATATCAGAAATAATAATAATAAATTTGCTTATTAACTCAACATCTTTAACATATTCACGTACCTGCCATTGTATTTGTTACGTCTCTATTTTCTCATATTGTATACCCATTTTGCTCATTTATGACATGGTGATTTTAGCATGTCTTAATATAATTATAGGAAAAACCATTTTTGAAAAATCATTTTTAATTGACTAATCAGAATCTATTCTTATTAAATCAATTTAATTTTTTTTGTTCAACCAATTTAATAAATTAATTTCCTTTTCAACTAATTTGAATAATAATCATTCTTTTAAAATAAATATATATATACTAGCACGGTACCCGCGCAATGCGGTGACGGTGGTGGTGGCAGCGGTTTGGTGGTGGCGGCGACCGGTGGTGATGACGGCAACTAGTAGTAGTGGCGGCGACTGATGGTGGTCGTGGCGGCGTCGAGCGGTGTAGGTAATTTATGTAATGGGGTTAGTGGAGATATATTAGAAGATAAATGATTAATAGTGTAATTTAATTATTAAGGGCAATTTGGACAATTTACATATCAAAAAATGAGTAACATTCAACATGAGACTATATTCTTTATTAGATAGTATAGATAATAACCCCTTATTTTCTCAAACAATTAATTATGCCTAATTTTTCTTTCATAAACATCAAAACAAATTTATAGGGACTGATTATTGTAAAACAAATATTAAAGTAAAATAAATAGGATAAGATCTTGATCTTTAGATCATGATAAAATTGATGCACAAAGATTCATAGAGCACAAGTATATACTGATGCACGAAGATTTTCATGCCGCACAATGATTTTCAATTAAGAAAAAATGATTGTTTTATTTGTTTTACTTTAATACTTGTTTTATTTGAACCATAACCAATTTTTTTTTCATTCCCCTAACTAATATATTTCCACTATTTAACTAAAATCTTGTCAAAATTAATAATAACATTTCTGAAAAATTGATAATATTCTTTTCTTAGATAACTATAAAAAAAAAAAAAAAATTCTTACAAATAAACACAAATGCGTCATTTAACTTATCGGTTTATAACCATTTCTAACTTAATAGTTTAAAATAATTCTTAGATGATTTGCTATAAACTTCGAGAATATAGCATAAATATGTTAAACTGTGATGCGTTTGTTTTTTGTTTGTGGTAATATTTTTACACACATTAAAAAAAGCTTAGATTTATAAGTTAGCTGAACAACTATTAAAGATATATTATGATTATTTTGAAGTTCTTAATAAAAATATCAATATAATTATGTAATTAACCATTGTATGATATTAATATTCATGCAATACAAGCATACAAAATATATATGAAACTAACGTAATAAATATAACACTAATAAATGTAACGAGTAAAAATGTAAAAATCCCATGTATTGTGAAATTAAGGATTTATACATAATAACACAAAGTGCTTTTTATGTAAACAAAAACTTCAATAGTACTTATTACTTATTCAAATATTTAAAGAATCATCATGATACATTATTCGTGTGTCTACACGGATCTAAAGACTATTTTATTATTTGAACAATTGAAAGTTACATAGTGTGAATTATATGATATACATTAATAGAACCAAATTCGAAAAAAGTTCCATTTGGAACTAGAATTATAAATGTAGTATTTGTAGAATGGAGTAGTTTGTCAAAGTTTATTATGAACCATTAATACTATAGAAATATGTTAATAGAGTTATTGAATGAATTTTTAACCGTCTAATAAACTTTTATTTAGTTACCACAAAATTATGTAAATAACCTTCTATAACATGTAAGCTTATATTAATGTGACGCACTGGCATACTCATTAACCACGTACCACTAAGGTGGTAGAGTGGTCAGATGCTCTGTTTCCTTACTCGAAACCTCTCTAGATAAACATTTTGGGGGTGTCTAAGGAAATGGTCACAGGAATACCCGTTAGGCCACGTACAATTGATTCGAGAAGACACACTATCCATAGCTAGGTAACCTCAACAAGGAAAACCCGTCCTGTTACCCGTTTACTGGCACAGTACTTGTTTGTTACACTATAAGGTTAAGAAAACAATTAATTATCGATCAAAACAATGTGTTAGATTTGATGCAATAACACATAAGTTGGGAGGTAATAAATGCACCAAAGAAACAATTTCATACATGAAGATTATGTGTTAGTTTCCTAATACCATCTGCTTGAAAAGTTGTATAATTTGGTTAATGAAATAGCTTGCTTGTTTGGTGTAAGAATGACATCCCAAGTTAATATTTACAAGATATCTTTAATTGGTGTTCACAATTTTCATGGGACGAAGATAATACGAAGAAGATGAGACATACACAAGAGGACCAGAAGCGGCCTTGAGAATTTAAATGTTCAGACCGAGCCGAGAAAAATATAGCCCTATCTCTTATCGAATTCAAATATATATAAAAAAAATATGTAGTACCTAAAGTACTATATAGTTATATAGTTATATACTTATATTTAATACAATAACTAGTCAAGTATGATCAAATACATATGTATATATGTATAACACATTATACATTATACATATAATATAATATACTCGTATATAGAAGAATTTTAAATTTTTTTGCTCCTTTAAAAAATGTGCCTAGGTCGGAGGTCGGGTTTGCCCTTCCTCTAGGCCTCCCCTGAAGAGGACAAACAAAATTTAATACTATGTTGATGATGAATCTATCATAACGTTTGGTGAAGGAACCATCTACAATAGTTGTAGATCTCTGTTGAGATTTTGGGAGGCAAAACTGTACTGCCCACTTATGCTTCTGCAAAACACAACAACATCAACTTATTATAATAAAATCTTTAAGATAAGATTTAAGACTTATAATAACAAAATGTAAATAAGTATTAGTGGACTAGTGGTTGTTTATGACTATAATATCATGGTTCTACAGAGTTCTAAATCAAAATATGAAGTCTTTAGAGAGAAAATTTATAGAGATTTTGCTGGATTTGTGTCAGGACTAACATGGGTATTGTTTATAAATTGTTGTAGCAAATCTTAAACAAATTAATCAAATCAAAGTCAGATTCTTGTATGGAAGTTTTCAACTGTCCCTTTGGTAAAGAACATGACAGCTAAATAGATAAACAAAATATTGAGTATGGCAGTCAGTATATGCAATTAGGCAAGAAACAACAAGGAAACTGGTGCATTGATTGTTTAATTAGCAATTCTGTGGTTTAATTATGAAGTTAGTGTCATTAAAATCTAGTGATAATTGTAATTTAAGTAAGGTAATGGTAGAAGAGTACGGAACTACGTACACGGATGGTAGCATATGCTTAAGAGGGTATTGGACCCTTAGGACAAGGTCAAGGTGCTAACTCAAATGGTGCCGTGAACATTGGGCATCTTTATAGATTAAAGATGTCCCGACGCATCTTTAAAGGGTATTTCGGTTTAGGAACATATTTCATGTTATAGAAGCGGGGTTGATGTTTCGAGCTGCCAATAAGTCATTCTTCATGATCAATGGAGTTAGGATTTGCTAAGGGACCTAACGGAGAAGTCGTAGACTTTTAAAAGGTAACATTGAAGGTGTTTCTTGAGACCAGACATATTCCTAAACTAGATACATATATTTGATATTTAGTGTGTTTTTCTTTCCCTACATTCAACATATATTTGATTTGGAGTTGCTTGATTAACGTAACATTTTGGGGCTGGAGTGTTACACATGATATGAAATGCATAGTGCCCCTTGATGTGTAGTGAGTTGGGAGACTCATACATCTCGAAAACCGATTTTGGGTGTGCAGGCTTGATGAAATAAGTTGTTAAAGTGCATGAGCTTATAACCACCAGTCCAATATACATAGAGAAGTGAAAAGAACACCTTACAAGCATCAACTAATAAGCTAATATATCATTTCCACAAGAGCGTTAAGTTAAATTTAAGGCTTATTAGACAAGCCTGTCACTTTAGGTTGGGGTGTTACATATGTTATCATTAGAAATCTTCTCTGTGTTCAAGCACCAAATTAGTCTCCAAGAACGTATATACTCCTAATAATAATTAACAGGGTTGGGTATACTTATTGAACATGGGCATCCATACACACAAAGGGTCTTGGAACATGAAGGTGGTTCTATAGACCAATTAAAGATGTCCCAACATTTAAAGACCTCCATCCATAGTTCCATACAAAGGAAAGGTCATCTAGTTTTGGAACACCTTTAATCTTTTTCATTATTTTGAATGTACGTTTAATGGAGTCCTAAGGCCCTAATGTCCTGAAGAACCTGATAGGATGATACCGAGACCCCATTTTTTTTTTTTTTTTTGAACGGCGAGTTAGAAGTTAGATCATCGAGCGCAATGCAGTGACATCCAATTGGGCAGTA
>JAOEHQ010014311.1:0-15658 GCA_025447715.1 Asclepias incarnata
GGTGTCGGGTTTGCCCTTCCACAGAGCCGCCCATGCTGAGACATATTTTAAAGAGGCCCAAGATGTTACTACCGGGGCATATTGGAGCTGGCTATTTTCATTTTAATATTTTTGTCAAAAAAAAGGGTCTTTCAATTTGGGTTTCACATGGTTATGATTTTGTTCTTTTATTATCATTGTGACCTTAATTTTTTGAGTGATAGTTGGTTTTATGGTATTGTTTTTGTTGGCTGACAAAAACATGATAGAGGCCGTCCATTTAGACTGGTTCAAAAACTCATATTTGTAGCCTAGGTCTTCGCTACTTTTGGCATTCAATCACTTGAATAGTGAATACCTAGTAAAGGGGAATACATATCTTATGAGTTAAATATTATAGAGCAGAACATATTCTAGTAGCATTTTTTAGAAAAGAAGATATTGACTCATTGCTAAATTGATTACATGATCTAGTAATAGATCTTTTGTTTATTGCAAGAAGACAAACATCATTTAGAGATAAAAAGATATGCATGTATAAAGAAAGTCTATTTGAACGGAGGTGGTTGTCCCAATCGGTAAGAACAAGAACATACTCCATCTAGATAAACTTACGAAATGTATTCTTAGTTTGATAATTGACAAGCAAAATCAGTTGGCGGGATAAGGAAAATCAATGGTTGGTAATGAATTCTGTAGCTTTGGATGCGCAATCCAAAACTTACTATACAATTTAGATATACTTCAATAAGAGATATCAAAGATATAGGAAAAAGATATCAACATATAATGATGGTTAGGGGTCGACTTTATGTTGGTAATTAATGAATGGTGGTGATCCGTACAATATTAACATTTTTCCATACACCGCTAAAATGGTTGATTCGATTATTTTACCCTTCATCAAGTTAAAGGAGGAGTTCAATAGACCAAGGATCTTTCTTTTAAAGGTTTTTTCCTTATATAAAGGTTATCCCGAGTGCATTACCATTTTTTAGCTATACGTCAACAAATATGCTTTAACGTGTTATACTGTATAATAATGTGAAACATATTTGGTGATGTATCACTAAAAGGAATGATATACGGATCACCTACCTATTAATAAAGCTCCCAAAGTTAATATTTATAAATCTAAGGCTATTATCTTAGTTATATGTGCAAATGCACCGCCCAAAGTAAGGTTGAGTTGAATGTACATTTTAATTTAAGTGTGTTATCCAAATTTCCCGAGGAGCTCGATTTGCAACCTAGCTCATACATATCTTCATTTCGTTCTAAAATAAATTTTTACAAACAAAAACGATTAGTTTTAAGAGATGCTTGTGTCGTAAGATAATGATATTACATCCATTCACACATATATTCATTTCGTTCTTCCCCGCCATCAACACCACCGTCACCGAAAAATGTGATTCAGTCTGGGTTCCGCCCTTAAATATATTAATAAGGGGTAGCTGGTGGGGGTGATAGGTTATAAAGGGTGATCGGTGATGAGGTGATCTACTTGACGGACTCCGCCCTTAGATCACTGACATTCATCTTAATTACAGCTAACATACATTTTAGTAACTAAGATGTATGTTAATAATAGTTAAGCTATATATTAGTACTTCGCACAGTTCGCATTTTAACAGCCTTCACATAGTAACCCACAAACACACACACACATATATATACATACATATAAAGTGATCTTTCGATAAGAACACACTTAAAATAAGAACAGTGAGAGCATTTTTTTGTTTCATACATCCATCTTGTTGCATATCCATAAAGATTGATACATAAAACAAAAAATGTGTTTTTTTCGATTTTGAAGGATCAATGTGTTGTTAAACACTTAAATAATGATAATTAGTTATACGCTATATTAATTTTAAGAAGTTATAATGCATCAAAATGAAGTTTTTAAATGTTCTTACACTGTTCTTATTTTAAGGTTGGATGTATTTGATTGATACTATATATATATATATATTATTGATGTATTAGCAATTGGAAATGATAAATACTCTTAAAATAATAGCATAAAAATCTTTTTAACCATAAGATGAAGACATGTGTAAAAAAAAATCAAGGGATAAGATAAGCAAATGAATTTAATGGAATCCACATGTCCTCATATTTTAGTTTAAAAAAAATTTTAAGCTAATTTTTAGAAGGATTTACCATTTTCCATTAGCAATAATGTCAAATGTTTAACATGAAACGCATTCCAACAAAGGAAGCAAAAATAGTTGTTTCACACTATTAAAGGGCAACCATAAGGAGCCCTTTTATACATCAATGCAGTATGTCGCGTTTATATCAACTTCATTCAAATATTACTATATTAGACATGATGGGAAAAAAAGATTAATACAAAGGCAAACCACTTACTTGCAAAATAAAATATATATTGATGTATTAGCAATATCAAATATTTAAGACGAATCGCATTTCAACAATGGAAGTAAAAAATAGTTGTTTCACACTAATATACATCAATGAAGTATGTCGCTTTTATATCGACTTTGTTTATTTAAGATACAAGGCATGATTTTTTTTTCTTTTGGGGGGGGGGGGGGGGTTTATTTCACACAAAGGCAGATACTTGCTTTCAAAATGAAAACAAAACATTAACAACTTAAAAATACAGACAATGATTCATTGGTCCAATGATGAGTCACTCAGATTTTATTCTTTAAGTTGGAGATTCGATATTTACCAGGTGTAAAATCCTCCATAGTTAAATTTTCAGTAATTGGGAGCCTAGTGAAGTTTTTCTTTGAGATGCCTACCTAGTGTGGATGTAGTGGGATCCGATTTAGACAACTGGCTACCAACGTTGGCTAGACTGTCACCATGTTATGGTGTTATGGTGAGAGACGTTGCCTTAAATCGAAAACTATGTCATTCCAAAAAAAGAAAAACAATTTAAAAGACAGCTGAATTGAAATCTTAAATGAGATAGCCTTTTGGGGGGAACAAGTGATGGAAAATTATTGGATAAAACTTGAGACCTAATTTTGCTTACGAAATGTGCGTTCGTGGAAAATCTCCCCACACCAACAAATTCCACTCTATGTGCATGGCTATACGCGACCCACTTCAAGTATCAAGAAAACACCCTTTTAAAATTATATTAGGATATTTTTTTCAAACTTTTCATCAACTTGCTATTATCTTAAAAAACAAATCAGTAATTAAAATAATGAATATATCAAAAATAAATATTCAAATAGAATCTGTGGGCAGAAATGCAAAACCATGGTCTTGTTGCGTTTTCCTGAAAACCAGTCGGTCATAGGCTCATAGCAGCTAGAAAAAAATTACTACTTCTATGCTAACATTACTAGTTTATGATCCCGTGGTAACACACGGATAAAAGGTAAGAGGTAAGTCACTGAAACAATCGTAGCCATTAACCATATAAAAAAAATTAAATGTTAGAAAAGATTAAACAAATGAACAATTGAAGATAAATTGGAGTACTAAAAACAAAACTTAAGTTTGAATGTGTAAATTTGAATAACTAAAAATAATTTAAGAAAAAGTTAGAAATGCGAAGCCTTAGGTCGCGTTTGGTTCACAGTTTTTGATGGAATCTGATGGAATTGGAATTAAATTCCATTCCTTAGTGCGTTTGGTTATTCAAAAATGAAAGAATCTCATTCCATTAGAATGTAAACATTCCTTCATTTGATGAAATCTCCATCCCTTGGGGTGGGGGAAAGATTTTAATTCCGTCCGTGACTTGAATTTTTAAAAGACAAAAAACATTCTGTCAAATTCCATTCCTTCAAATTTCAGTTTCTTTGACATATTCTATTCTTTCCAAAAACATTCTGTGAACCAAACACGTCTTTAAATAAGTGAAAGGTGTAAAATAAAAAGGATTTAATTGCAATTAAAGTTAAATTTGATGGCTTAATTGCATGTTAAATCATTAATTAAAAATTAAGGTGTTTTTTTTAATAGTGATAAATATGTTTTACAGTAAATTACATAAAACAACCTAGTGGTTTTTTTATTTTTTCATTATCCATCTTTCGTTGAAAATATTTACATAAACAATCCCTGTAGGCATAAATCGTCTCTTGTTCAACTTAAATATTCATTATCCCTTTCTCTTTTCCACATAGCAAAATCTTATTGGTATTTATCTTTAATATTTCAATTTAACTATCGTTTATTTTTATATCTTAATCAAAGAAAATAAAAATACGCTCCACTTTTTTTTTTATCTTCTCCAACTAGCACCTCACTTTCACTCACGTATCATCCCACCATTCTCCAATTCTTATTTAGCTTTTATCTTACCTTCCTCTTTTTTTTTTCTTTTCCTTTACGAAATAGATGGAAACTTAAATCGAATAACTTTTTTTATGAGCGTACATTCAAAAGATATATCTGGGCGACCAGGGTTTTTGCCATAGCATCTGCCAATTAATCCTTGCCGTTCCAGCCACGTCAACAAACACACGTGCATGAAGATCCCTCCAACCATAGTTTTTGTCGCTTCATCCCTGGTCGTCGTTTTTGGCAACACCACATCCTAGAGGTGTTGAAAATAACCAAACCCAAATAACCCGATCAGACCCGAATGGGTTTGGGTTAAACGGGTTGGGTTATTCGGTTATGGGTTGTTATTTGGGTTAACCCAAAGCTTAATCGGTTTGGGTTGCGGGTGAAAATTTTATTATTTGGGTCAACCCGAATAACCCGAATAAGATGTTTGTTATTACTAATATAAAACATCAAACTTGTTTAAAGTGTATACTATTTGAATGTTGAGACTTTAATTTATTTATAAAATCAAAAGCATGCAAGGTTAAACGGATGTTTAAAAAATACAAATGTATCAGACAACCAAAAATATGAATACAAGAAAAGTTATATATTGTCAAACTATTGAACCAATACGTTAGTTTTTATTATTTTTATATAGTTTGTGATTTATTTATTCCGTCTATGATTTTTCTTTTGATAATACAACCATCTTTTAATGCAAGAACTCAAAAATCGTATAGTAAGAATATAAACAGTTTGTTAATGTACATAAATATCACTATTTTTCAAGATTTTGATATTGAAATTATGTTGATAACTTTACTTATCTTAAGTTTCATGTAAATATAATACAACATCTTATTTGGGTCACCCAAAACCCGACTCAAAAAATCCGAACCCGAACAACCCAAACCTGAATAACCCAAATTTTATTTGGGTTGGGTTACGGGTTAGTTTAAAATTCTCCAAAACCCGAATAACCTGAACCGAATAACCCGACCTATCACACCCCTACCACATCCAGCTTTGATTAAGGAACCACTTTTGCCACTCCAAGTCTATAATATGACATAAACACAGTAAATCCCGTCCTATTACCCAATCTGGGTTTCCCTAAATATGAGAATTTGGGATTTGATTATGTGTGAGATTGAATGTGTTTACAAATAGGATTTGCGCATTTAGGTGTGAGTTGGGTAGTGTTTTGACGACTTTAGAGTTTCAAACCGGATTGATGTGTTTACAAATACATTTTTTAAGATCGGATTTGGTCTTGAGATTGGTAGTTTTCTAGGTTTTAGCTAATGATGTCTGGAATATGAGATATTGTGGTGGTGGTGGTTATTACAAGTTGAATGAGGATGATAAAAGAACTTTGTTTAATATTAGATAAACTAAGAAAAAAAATCATAAAAAACCAATAAATTAAAGATAGAAGGGTAAATTGGACATTTATGTTGGATAAGGACGGTTTATGAAACAACTTTATCTCAGTAGGGATGGTTTATGCAAACATTTTCAAAGAGGGATGGATAGTGGAAAAATCTACAGACCATGTATGTTTTATGTAATTTACTCTATGTTTTAATACTTTTGCTTTCAAAACAACTAGGCCTAAATCCCGCGTGCAAACGCGGCTAGGTAAAAAAAATATTGTTCGGGTATTTCCTGATGTTAAAGCCTTTGGATCAGGAAGAGTACAAAATAACAAAAACACTTCAGATGATGATGGCAGTGACACGTGAATATGCCAGTAATCACCATACTCCTTCAGATTTTGGTGCCAGATTGCGGGTTTCTGAAGGGGTCACTGAAATGAAAGCAAGTATGTTGGTCACTGAAGTGTTCTCTTCAGTGAAAGGGTTGCTGTAGTGGTATTCAGTATGATGGTCAGTGACATAAACCACCAGTTCGCAGTAATTCTTACTATTTCATCAGAACAACCAGTTTTTCATTACTTTTAAAACACTCGCTCAGGATGTGTGAGACGTGAATATGCCACTGACCACAATACTCCTTCAGATTTTGGTTCAAGGTGTTGGGTTCCTGAAACAGTCACTGAAATGGACGCAAGTATGTTGGTCACTAAAGTATTCTCGTCAGTGAAAGGGTCACTGAAGTGTTATTCAGTTTGGTGGTCGCTGGCATAAAATTGGTCAGGATGTGTGACACGTGAATATGTCAGTGACAACCATATTGCTTCAGATATGGGGTTCCTGAAAGGGTAACTGAAATGGGCGCAAGTATGTTGGTCACTGAAGTGTTATCTTCAGTTATAGAGTCACTGAAGTGTTCGTCAGTATGGTGGTCACTGGCATAAACTTGGTCTGCATGTGTAACACGTGAATATGTCAGTGACCATCCCAATCCTTCAGATATAAAACGTTATTTTGGGTTCCTGAAAGGGTTACTGAAGTTTTCTTCACTGAAGTGCCCGCTTCAGTCAAAGGGTCACTGAAGTGTTTTAACACAATTGTCATTCAGATAATAATATTTCATCCTGTTTAACAAAACCTGGAACCAATTACTTTTTGTTCCCATATATAAATAAAATTGTCCCTGTTTAAATACAAAAGTCTTTAAATAGGTGCTTACAAAAGTCCTTCAGATAATAACATTACAAAATGACCAAATGAATCAGTAAGATTACAAAATAACAGAAGGACGTTATTCATAAGTATTGAAGCACTTCCTTGTAGACGACATTCGTAGTCGTGTTACTCACTAAACAATCGTGAACACCAAATGTTTCATCATTATATTCAGAACTATATTAACAAATTTATAACATGAATAAATTTTGATTAAATGTTGTAAGATGTTTGATAATCTCCCTAAAAAATGATATATCATATTAAAAAATCAGTATAATAATACTTCTAACAACTTAATCAACTTGTTAGAATGATTATTATGGTGATTTTTTAGAAAGATATATCATTTCCTTTTGAAGTATTATAATTAATATAAATAATTACCAAGATGTCTTAGTGGTTAGCCATCATGTTTACTATAAGAGTTCTTACATTCCTAAGTAAACATATGATTAAGAAGAAAACAACTCGTCATATGAGTTTAAAAAAAAAAAAATCGTTATGTTCATGTAACTTTAACAGAAAAAACCTATTTCGTTTATTTATCTATCGTTTATCCATTTTAGAAGAGTAATATTGATGGAGAATAACCCATCTTGGACCCTACTATATCCAGCATATGAAGACATATGTTACATGTATATATATAGTTATATATATATATGGGTTCTTGTGTAAATTGTGTTAAAATGCGAAGTGTGTTAAAATACACTAAAATATAGCTTAAATATTACTAACGTGCAGTGTCGGTTGAAAAATTTACCTATTTTTTCCTATTGACATTGCATGTCAGTGTTAACTAAGATGCATGTTAATAAAACTATTAAAATACATCTTAGTTAATAGAACTATTAACATGCATCTTAGTTAACACTGACATGCATCTTAGTGCATCTTAGTAACTAAGATGCATGTCTGTGTTAACTAAGATGCATGTTAGTGTAACTACTGACATACATCTTAGTTACCATTAAGATGCATTTTAACTCCATCCTTGTCATCCATGGCAGAGTCATGGCACTAAGGGTAGCGCTCGTACCGTATCAAACCACCACACTATCTCTTGGATCGCCGCCCATCAAATCCAGACCATTCCCAGATGCGTCCGACTTTCAAGCCCTTTATAAATGCCTTAAGGTCTATGACCGGTAAGGGCGAAGCCCCCCTGAACGGCATAACCGTTCGATTAAGAGCTGCGCCGTACCGTATCACAGTTTCCGGCAATGGTGGTGGTGGGGGCGGCAGGGGAAGAAAGCCGGTGATGGTGGCGGGGAAGAGGTGGAAGCTGTAAAAAATGAAAAATAGAACATTTCGCGTTCTTCGTACGTTAAGACACTTTCTACCATAACCTTCCCCTATATATATAACATTCCCTTATAAAGAATTGTACGTTTATCACGTCCATAAGTCCATTGTCCTCATGAATAAGTTATAATTTGAAATAGCAACTACCGATTGAGCCACTGCAAATAGAATATTATACGTGTGTGGAAAATGTCATATTAGCTTATCTGGTTATGGTGATGACTAATATACTAATAAAAATGATAAACAATTAGAAGTACTAAATTATTTCTTAGCTTATGTCATGATCCAAAATAATCCAATAATTTTCAATAATAATAATAATAATAATAATAATAATAATAATAATAATAATAATAATGTAAGCTAAATTGGGAAGTCATGAAGAATGTAGTAATTGACAAATTAAACTAAATTAGAAGAGATTTCTGAAGGCCTCGGTTATCCGAGCATTGACGTTTAACTTAACGAAAACTAACATTTACTATTAAAAACAGAAACAATGAGTGTGAAAGATTTGAGGATGTCAAATGTCAGAATGTTTAATTAATACTGGTGTAACCTAAATTCTACAAATAATTTATGAGCCTATGTTCATGTTTAATTTTTCTTTTTATACATAGTATTTTGTATGATATGTTTGATCTATAAAACCATAGTCATTATTCGGTAATATATTATTGAAGATAACCAAATTAACATTTTTGGTAACATGTTACAAAAATAAATATGCATATATTAATTCCTTAAATTAATAAGATTATCGTGCACTTACGTACACTTCTCATAATGTACATGTACATACTATACTTTTCATTAAGAAAATAAAGTTATCTCGTAAGGACAATGGTTAGAAAAATTCATTTATCAAAACAACTTTTCATAATAGCTCGTATCCTAAAAATCAAAATGTCCCATCGAACTTAACAGAATGTCATGCTAATAATACATGGGAATTGATAAAGATACCAAATATTTTAATTAATTACCACAACAATGTAATAGATGTTTATACAATATGTTATAAATTTTATACATTGTGATAAGTTTATCAAAATGTATGGTATAAGTAAGGCTGACCAGCCATAATATATAGTCTATGGGTCAGAGTCACCTAGCATGTTCCATAAGTTCTCATTAACAATTTGTTTATACATGTTTTTCGTAATTACAGTATAATATCTATTTATGTCAATATCTATTTAATTTTTCTTTTTATCTCTATATATATATACATGGAGGTTCTGGTTCAAATAAAATAAGTATTAAACTAAAACAAATAAAACAATAATTTATATTTAACTGAAAATCATTGTACATCATAAAAATCTTTGTGCATCAATTTTATCATGATCTAATGGTCAATATCTTATCATATTTGTTTTACTTTAATTATTGTTTAAAATAACCAGCCCTTATATATATGGAAATGATATATTAGGAATCCCTAAAAAGTCAGGAACCTTTAAGAACTTTTTTTAAATTAAAATTAAAAGAGTATTTTAGTAAAATCATTTATCATTTACTATATAATTGTTTACACATGTTCATATGACTATCTATGTATATTTGATCACCAGCTATCCCATGAAACATTTATTTACAAAATACTTGCATACATATGCTTGACTTGCATACATATACTCATAGCACTATTCATGCACGTATGCTCATTGAATCTATGTCTCCACATAATTGTATAACGGATGAAGATCCATGTCTCCACATAATTGTAAATCCAAAATTGCACTTAAATAACTCAAAAAATAATTACCATGTAAAAAATAATCAATGGTTGAGATTGATTTAAAAAGTTTAAAAGAGTTCCTAAATGTTTCTAACCTTTTAAGGGTTTCTAAAATAACTTTTCAATATATATATATATATATGGGTTTCAAATTATATGATGGATTGTAAAATGAATACGAGTATTTAAAACTTGTTTGGCTCAATTGTTGTTGGCTCATGTAGTAAGGAATTAGGAATAGATATCATTATCAAAAACTGATGTTTGGTTTTGTTATAATTAATTTGATATAAGAATACAATAAAGTTTCCATTTTATACCGAGAAATGATAATTCCCTATATATTTTGTATACACAAATTCTTATATTTGTGTGATTATAACGTGTAGCAAAATGAAAAGATAAGATAGAGGTGAGAAAAATCACTAAATAAATATTGAAGACATGTCATATTTATGTTGGAAAAATAGGTGAATTAATCGTGACTTTTCACCTACTTTGGACACAGATAGTAAATGGTATTTGTTACTATTATATTTATTATTTAAATTCGTTGTGTTCGTCTAGATTAGAGGATTTCAACGAATTAAACGGTGTCCAAAACGGAGTAAAAATGAATAAGATATCGATGTTCAAAGTGGTGTAGTGAATAAGGAGTTACGCTCAGTGGCAGCTAGGAGGGTACAAAGCACCCAATGCACTTGGGCCCGAGCCCGGGCACGTGCACGAGTCGGCGTTTTAGTGGCGCACTTGGCACTTAACACCTTTGCTTCGACGCGAGTCGCTTGTGAGCCCTTTTGTTTTGGCTAGGTCTGGCTCGAGCCGCTGGTTAACCTTTTTTAGATGTGGCTGGCTAGAGACAGATCAATGGTGTTTTAATTGTCTGCTTTACTCCTCCCATCAATGAGGTTTTGATGAATCAGTTTCATCTCCTATCTATATATAGAGGATGCCTTGGTTCAGGAAAAACACAACTTTTCACACCACCATTATCACATACAACACAAACGCTTTGGCAAATCAATTTTCGGCATTCTTGTCCCTCCGTTCACTCGTTGAAGGTATAGTTCTGGGAGCTAGGATAGATAACTCCGACGGTACTCACTGCTTAGGTTGTTGTACCTTGGGAGACAGACAAGTTCATTTGGGTGGCCTGAAATCTGTTTTAAGGGCTCTATGTTTTAACAGAATCCTCAGCCAGTACCCTATTTTATTTATTTTAATTTCGTTTCTGTTTTTTTAAAAATCATTTTATTTGTAATTTTCTTCTAATAATTCGTTTTTACTTATTGTAATTTTATTTTCAAGTTATTGTAAATTATTTCCTTTTCAATAATATTATAGTTCTTGTAATTTTGTTATTACGATTATAATAACTATTTTATATTTTATGAACAGTAAGTGTTCTTACAATCTATATCTATATATTTATATATACGTGTATAAAGATGAGGTATAACTATAGAATACATGGGATATTGAATTTAGCAAATTTATAATTAACTGAAGTCTGATTACATTTTACCTTTATCCCTGCAGGCTCGCATGACAATATTGAATTTTTGGTTAAATAAATACTGACATATATGGTATATTGTTGCGAATATAATTGTCAAACTCACGTGTGTGACAACATAAATATGTGTGCACGGATAATTTAACATATACAATTTTTTTTAAAGGTGTAAATTAGCCCCCACTCGACCTTATTATTAGATTTAGAGGGGAAAACTCTCGTCATTAGTCATCTTCAAATATGCCTAAGTTAGAATTTAAACTTGAGATTTTTTATAAAAAAAATAGTTTTTCTTACCACTAGATCATTTAGTGATGGTTATATATATTTATTTAAAACTAATAAGTATATATATAATTTCAAATACCAGGCCAACATTTGAAGTATGGTTAGTTTAAAAGAGGAAGAAAGGAAGCAAGTCACATGCACAACACGATGGATGATGGTTTAATTATTAGATGATGTATAATCCACGTCCAGTGATATATGATTTTATATATATTCTGAAATTAGAAAAAATATTATTGAAGAAAAAAGATGCATGAAAATTGTATACTTTTTATGCATGATATCTACAGAATTATACATTCCACATTCGTATATTTTCCAACGATTTTTGAAAGTTTTTGAGAGCTGTGAGGGGTCAGCCGGCCTACGATCGATGATGGAGAATGACTAACGTTGGCCAGCGGAGGCTTGCAATAATAGTATAAGAAAACTTATAAAACAGTAATGTGTCACATTTTTAGTGAATGTAAACGCTAACAGTTAGTTATATATTAAGTAAAAAATATATATATGATAATAATACATATTTTGATATTCTTATATTGGAATGAAACAAAAATATATCTATCAATTAAATACTTAAAGGATTTTGTTAGTGACAACCTCTAGTGCTATTGGTAAAGAATAATTGAATGCATAAAGAGTTTGATATCTTTCAATAATATGCTAAAACATAATTGAGACATCTTTTGATCGACACATGATATTTTATTTAAGCGACATGTGTCCCTTTAATATTATATTCAAAAATCTTACTTTTTAAATATCATAAATATTTAAAATTTTAGTTAATTAATGTATAGATTTAGATATCTAATATAACTAAAACTCTTATATTAAAAATCTTATTATATCTATTATTACCATAGTTATCTATTTCCATCACCAATCCTAATTTTGATGGTAATTTATATTTAAAACATATTGCTATTTATTTATATTAATATATATATATATATAACTTATTTATTTTAATCCATAAGAATATTAAATTTATAATAAATAGTAATAATATATTTATGTTTCTAACTTATTATTTAATTATTTATCTATTAATTAACCTAATTAAAAGTGATTGAAAATTTTAAAACGACATTAACCATATTTTACAATAATGACTTTAGATTAGGTTATTCCATTACCAATATCAAAAGTAATATTAGATCTTGACTAATACTAATATTTTTGTGAATATGTCTCATGCTATTAGGGTATTATTGGAGAGACAAAATGTATATATGATGGGAGCATGTTCAAATAATCAAATATTATTTTCTTTAAAAAAAAAAATCAATCATATGATATATATAGTCAATTCGTATATCATACAGAATAGTTTTATATATAAGGATTTTATGCATGTTTATTAAAATCCATACGTAAGGATATATAGAAACCAAATGTGTTTATATATCAAATATATGGATGGATTATTTAATTTAATAAGTATTCAAACATATAAATTGGTTGGGCGGTGGCCAGGTAAGACCTGGCTTCAGAAGTAGCCTAGCTAGCTTTGTATGATGAGTATTTAAGTAATAGGACATTTTAGCCACGTACTGCACCTAAAGTCTTAGCATTTGGCAAAGGAAAAATCAAGAAGAGGATTCCTAGCTAGCTTCCTATTTGAGGTAACTAAGGTTTTTGTATACAAAAATATGAACAAATGATGGTCACATTTGAGTGATCATATGAATATGAATAATGGTTTAATTTGTTGCAGGGTGATACGAATATAATTGGGAGCAGAAGAAATGGGTCAAAAAGGATGGGAAGGAGTACTGTGGACTTATGTTTATGTGATGGTTTTTGTACTTCTCATGGATGGAGTGATCGGAGCCGCCCCAAAAAAGCCAGTACCGGTGCCATTTGGGAAGAACTACATGCCCACTTGGGCGTTCGACCACATTAAGTACTTCAACGGTGGTTCAGACATCCAGCTCACACTTGACAAGTACACCGGAACAGGTTTCCAATCCAAGGGCACATACCTCTTTGGCCACTTTAGTATGCGAATTAAAATGGTTCCCGGTGATTCTGCTGGCACTGTCACCGCCTTTTATGTACGTATCTAGCTTGTACATGTGTAAAGACGGTACTTCATACTTGAGCTATATATACAGCAGAATGCAAAATTGTGTATATATTTTATGAAGCTAACTAAATAATGGAATCGATTGAAATTGCAGTTGGCATCACAAAATGCGGGGCATGATGAAATAGACTTCGAGTTCTTAGGGAACAGGACAGGGCAACCATACATTCTACAAACAAACGTATTCACCGGGGGTAAAGGTGACCGGGAACAACGCATATACCTCTGGTTTGATCCTACCAAAGATTTCCATTCCTACTCAGTCTTGTGGAATCTCCACCAGATAGTGTAAGTTATGCACTTTTTATTACCAAAACTTGCAAGCTAATTAAGCAATATATATATACTTTAGGTAACTAAGCTTAATTAGAGTTTACTCGATCTTGCTAATATTTTTCAGGTTTTTTGTTGATGACATTCCAATAAGGGTGTTCAAGAATAGCAAACATTTGGGAGTGCGGTTCCCATTTAATCAGCCCATGAAGATATACTCGAGTTTATGGAATGCGGATGACTGGGCGACAAGGGGCGGATTGGAGAAAACCGACTGGTCCAAGGCACCTTTTGTGGCTGCATACAAGGACTTCCATATCGATGGTTGCGAATCGTCTGTGAATGCCAGATACTGTGCAACACAAGGCAAAAACTGGTGGGATCAGAAAAAATACCGTGATCTTGACGATTACCAATGGCGTCATCTACGTTGGGTTCGTAGAAAAGTCACAATTTACAACTACTGTAATGATCGCAAACGGTTTCCTAAAATGCCCCATGAATGCAAACGAGACCGTGATGCCTAACTATGTATTTTCAATTACAATGTTATCAACTCATTCGAACAACTCATGTTTAGATTAATAAGCTAACTATTCCATAAAGATCGATGTTCATGTACTACTGTTATCCTTTGCCATGTATGTTTATTTATGTATTTGATGTTTAGTAATTCTATATGATATGATTGTGTCACTTTTTTTTCTCGACTTTAAATTACAAGTGTATTAACAATGAAATCATATGAAGTTATGTTGATCGGAACATTATTAGGAGAGGGAGTGGTCACCAATTTGATGAACTTCCTCAATTTGCCACATCATCTTTATCAAATAAAAACCTTTCAACTCAAAACTCCTCAATTCTTCCCAAAACCCACCAATTTGGAGGGAGTAGTCACCTGGTGAACTTCCTTAATTTGCCACATCACTTTTTTTTTCATATATTCTTAATACATAAAATCTCACACAATATAAAAATAAAAACATAACATTACATTAAAATTAAAATTACAAAAAAAGTTACAATTGAAAACATTGAAATAAAAACATAACATTCGCATAAGTTCAAAAAAAATAAAATAAATTTGAAGCTACAATTTAAAAAATCACATTGCCATCCCCCTTTTTTTTTTTTTGTCATTTCACATTTGTCGGCAAGAATGATTTCCAAGTGAGCAGGATCGGTGATAGAACATATTTTGTTTTCCAACTATTTAAATAAAAAAGTAAAACAAATTATTTTCCAATTGTTAATTTAAATTTATAAAATAGACAGTCAATTTTTAGAAGCATAAATTTATACAATCAGTTTAAAAAAAACATTAAAATACCTTTTATTAAAAAACCAAATGTATAAAAAATCAAAACAAATAAACTAGTAACAAAAAAAAAGTAAAACAAAAAACCAACCCTTCCCCACTTTTTTCTTCTAACACTTTCTACTTCCTATTTACTCTATCTATATATATATCATGTATGGGGAGGTGAATATAAGGTTGTTTCATATCTAAGCTTAGGTATGGAACCCTCACATTTTTGTTTTTTAATCCATAAAATTCATGGGGCCCAGGTCATTTATTTATT
>JAOEHQ010014322.1:0-15655 GCA_025447715.1 Asclepias incarnata
TATACAAAATCATTTGATTAACAATTGATTAGAGTTATTTAATATTTAATAAGAATTACTATTTAAATTTCATATAGGCGACCCGTGTCGGGATACGGGTTTTACATCTAGTTATAAATATAGACTGATATTGATCATATTATGCATTTATGCATGTTTTACATACTCGTTTCAATGGTTAATTTGATCAAGAACTTGGTGATTTGGACCTAAAATATATATATAAAAAGTTAAATCGGAAGAAATCTTTTAATCCTTTGTACTGGATTGGTACTTACATAACCATCCTGCAAGGCTTTTGTGCACCGAGGTAAGTTCACCTGAACAAATACCACCACATCGGGTTGGCATGATCCGGTTTGAGACAATGATTAAACCTGCGCCAATAATTTGGTAGACACCTCCACATGGGCCCCCGTATAAACAGTGGTAGGTGGCCACTTGAACTATAACCAAGTGGTTATTTGGATCTAAAATATATAGAGCTAATTTGATCCAGAAATGACTTAAAATGGCATACGAGTGCATGGTGAAGTTCAAGCATGATTTGGGTACAAATGAAGTCAAAAGATGATGCTAAACCGAGCTTGGAATGAACTAAAGTGAAGTTCACATGAAGTTTTGGTGTTTGAAGGAAACTCGGGTTAAGCTCAAGTGGAAAAATAAAGCTAAAACCATACATGTACAGTTTGTGGGATCCATACTATGAAACCAGTGAGTTATGAAGTATCCATACGATTTAGAGCTACCCATACTATGAAATCATTATTTTCATGCCCAAAATCGTGCCTATACGGTTTTCAGATATACATATGGTTTATGAAATCAGCAGGGCCGGAGCCATGTGGAGGGTAGGGTGCCCACCCTAAAAAAACTAACGGTAATGTATTATATTTCAGCTTTATTTTGCTTGTATTGGTAAATTTTGGTCCACTTAAAATATTATTTTGTCACGTGTTTGTGTTTAATAACTTTTTCGGCCTATCCCAAACCAAAATAGTATAGTATTATAGTATTAGTAAGTCCAGAATCATCCACATGAAAAAAAAAGTGATTTTAGTCATCCAAATAAGAGTATTAATTTACTCTAAAGACAAGTATTTATACGAGGGGTTTTATAACCGAGTTGTCATGGTAATTAAAAATAACCAACTTGTCACGTAGCCTGTTATTAAACTAGAGAGATTGTTACGAAAATCATTTTGTACTAAGAGATATTAAGAGCATGTTTGGTAAGAAGAGTTGAGGGCTGAGAAATGGAAAAGATTTCATTTCCAATGTTTGGTATGACTTGAGAAATAAAAACACAGAGAAATTAATTCCCCTAAGACATCCAAATACACATAGCCCCATTTGTTTCTTTTGATGGGGAAATAAATTCTCTTTATTTTTGGCCTTGAAAACAAAAGGCACAGAGAAAAGATTTCTCACTAAGAGCACCCACAATGGTGTCAACCTATCAAAAGCTTTTTTTCAATGTCCCTACCATTAATTTATAATATTAAATTAAAAGTGTTAGATGAAGTTATAAGAAAATAATTTAATAAAATGAATTTAAAGGTTAATGTGAGTGTATTACAAAAAAAGTCTTTGATCAAAAGGTTGAGGAACATCAACCTTTTGCAAAAAAAAGTTATCCTCTCCAATGGTAATAAGCTATTTAAAGACTTTTTTCTTCAAAAAAAGCTTTTCATTTACCTTCCTTTGGAGATGCTCTAATAAGGTTTGTAAACAATACTATACAAATGAGAGTCACGTGACATCCACATAAACTTCCAAAGCCTACTCCTAAATCTTCTCTTGCGATATTGAGGAGTCACCGGTTGCCGTCGCTCTTCATCCCTCTCCGTCCACTATCCTCTTCTACAGCTCTTCGCCAAATATGCCAATACTTGCTTGTTGATTTTTACAATTTCCCTCTCTCCTTCTTGATTAACTTTGGTCACTTGTGAATTTTGATTGTGATTGTTACTGTTTTGCTAATTTATTTAAGGGGATGGCGAGCATGCTACCCTGGTTATAATTTTAAGCTTTTTTTTTTTTTGTTTAATTGAACACGTGGGTGCAAGATTGTGAGGAATAATTTTTTGATGCATCTATGTTTTTCCCTTTTATTTAATTGGTGAATCTGGTTTGCTATAACCATGTTAGGCTACTAATCCACGATATAATATGTGTCTAGTTTATGTTGGATTGTATAAAAGTGAACAAAGTTGTATTTTTTTTAAGTAATTTTTTGGATGAAGGTACCATTTTCTTTTTTAGTTGTTTAAAAATAAAATTTTATTTTTATTTTCTTATTAGTTTAGCTTATGGGAGGTTTGAAAAATACCTCAAAGAAAAACTAATAACATTAAATGGCATTTTCATTTCTCTGTTTTTTTTACCAAACAAAATAATTGATTTCTCTTCTAATTATACTAGACAACTCTCTGATGTTACCAAACATTTGAATTCATTTAATTTCTCGAGCTAATTTCATTTCTCTGCCTCATTGAGTTTTCTAAATTTCTCTCTACCAAACGTGCCTTAAAAGTAACTAACTATTATACCAACTATAGCTATGTATGACTTTTAAAAGACAAACAAGATATATTAGCAACCATTATAAGTGTACCCAGCAATTTGCAGTGGTGGATGAATTATTAAAAATTAAAATTGTAATGTACATAAAATTCGTAAATTTCATTTAGTACATGCGTCAAAAAGTGATGTTGGCTGGCAGCCAGCTCTACTAAACGCCGGTTCTGGATTGTCTAACATACACGTATATAAAATATGTTTAATATTATTGCTAGAATATTTAAAAATGAAAATGATTATGTTAACTAATATTTTTTTTTTACATGGAAATAAAAGGCAAGCGGGCAACAAGTTGCGCCGCTAATCCTTTTTGTAAAACAAACCGAATAAGTTTAAAAACTACATTTATAAATCTTGACGTCATAACATTACTGTACATGACCTGTTGAACCCTACCAAGTCAAAAGATATGGTAAAAGAGTAATGGTAATTTTGATAATACTTAAAATTTGAAAAGTTAAGACTTAAGTCAAATATTTTATAATGTTGTATAGATACTAGATTTAGACATGTGTCAAATACTCCCACTCTCAGACACACCTGGCGGTCCATGGAAGTCTATGGTGTTGCTAGATGTCCACGCCCTCAATGGAACACTAACCACCCGGTGGAATACATCCAGTGCGATATCTTTAATCCCCACGAAACCCATACCAAAATAGGCCATCTTCAAGATGTTACTCAGCTTTTCTATGTAACGTGGGCCAGTCGATCTACTGATTATGCGAATTGTGAAGTTAATGGACATATGATCAAGAATGTTCTTGATGCACTTATCCTAAACTCTCCGAGTTTGCAACATGTTTCGTCGCAAACTGGACATAAACATTACATTGGTACTTTTGAACTGTTATGATATACCCCGTCTCCTACAAAGACACACCTCCGTATTCATAAAGCTCTGCTCGTTCGGAGCCCTATTAAGAAGCCTTTTGCCCTCGGTTACACCGTTAGCAAAGTTTACAAGATATTTATAAATATCTTCCCTCATAAAATAATGGGATTCACACATATCTTTTCCATGCATGATTATACTTTGGCCAAATCCGAAACACCCATCGGATATTTATTAAACAGAACACTAGATAAACATAGAATGGATTTATAAGAGTGTCATGTTGCTCCTATGGGTGTTGTTGCACATTGAGTGCATGTTTTTATATAGTCGGCCTAATACTCTGCTAGTTTATATTCTAATCAGAGTGAATCCTTTTTACCCAAAATAAACATCATTTTTGGAAAATGACCAATATGATAAATTTTTGTCAAAACTGGGACCAAAATCATAAAAAAAAATATATTTGAGGTACCAAAGTGAGAAAACTGTTATAAACACAGGGACCAAAATGACAAATTTATCTTCTTTACCGGTTTGTCTATTTTCGTATAAATACTTCTTTTAGGGTTAAATCAAAATTATTATTTTTTTAACGCAAATTTCCGGGAAAACTGCACGATTGATTGCTCTCAGTTCATCAATTGAGTTGTTGATTGTTCATCATTGCCTTGAGACTTCGCAAGTTGCGAGTTGCGACTGGTGAAGGCCACAAATTAATTCTCTTACTTATTTGCCTTGTTCTCACCGGTGTTTTAATCACACGCAAAAGAATGGCCAAGCTTTAAGTTCACAGCCACAGTTTTTTACTTTTTTTTTTTAATCTCTTAATTGATTTTAGTGTCAAATAGAAATCGCAGAATCTGGTCATTCACAAAAAATTTATCGTTCTAATTTTTGGCAGTTCTAATTTTTTACTTGCCCATTCCAAGCCTGAAGGAAAGAGGAATGTTGTGCTTGCGTGAGAATCTATTCCTCGGAGACATCAATGCAGCCTCACAAGTACTTGTTGGTGGCAGTAAAGAAATCACGCATATTTTATCAGTTTTGAGCAAGCCATCTATAGGGTTTTTCACAGAATTGAAACCAACTTTTTCTGTTCCCGCCAAAGAGATCCGCACGGTATACATGGACGGGTCGGGTTCGGATAAAAAGATCCATTATGTGTTGGAGAATGCAGGTCATGATCTGAAGCTGGTGAGGATGGCTGTACCTTTGACAGATACGGAGGGTGCGAATTCTCTCGATTATTTGGGAGTTTGTTTGGCTTTTATTGATCAAGGTAGGAAAACAAAAATGGGTGGGTTTTGGTGCATTGCTTTGCAGGTCTATCCAGAAGGTAAATTTAGCACCTTTGTTTCTTGTCTTAATTCATTAGTTGATGTGCATGATCACCCTGTTATTCTTTACCGCTGTATGCATTTTCCCTTTGTTTAGGTCCTTCTTTAGGGTTGAATCAAAATTGTCTTGTGTGGCCTGGCCTGGCCCATTGAAATTCATAATTTGCATAGGGTACCTCTTTTAACCGGTTTCCTATCTAGCTCATTCTTTTCTTATTACTCTGTTAGAAACAACATACACTTCAGATTTAATCAAAATTTCTCTTATGGAGCCCCTTAAAGATGATATATTCACAAGATAATTTCTTTTTCAGTGTTGAATCAAAGTTCTATTGTTTATGTGGGGCTTCATATTTTTAAAAGTTTTGTTTCTAAGAAAAGGAGGCCGTGTTGTAAAAATCCTGATTATTTATGTCCTTTGTTTAATACATAGGAATATCACATTTTCATCCTCAATATATCGATCGATATCCGGTTCACAACATGAACTGGTGGTGGGATGGGGCAGTTGGAGCTGCAAATAAGGTACGGTACTAACTTAACTTATAATTATGTGCACCGTAAAAAATATATATCTCATTTCATTGCTTATTCAACTCTAGAAAAAGCTCGATGAGGATGATGTACCACCCAAGTACAAGAGTGTTGCACTAGTCATTGGTGTTGCTGGAATTGTCAAATACTCCCACTCTCAGACACACCTGGCGGTCCATGGAAAGTCTATGGTGTTGCTAGACGTCTACGACCAGTAATCATTGACTAAACGCTAGTCGGTACCCTTCTGATTTGATTTTAGCTAATTGGTTAACAAAAATGGTAATCGGTCAAAGGGGGTGAAAAATGGGTCAAATTGGGTCAATCTTTGAAGTATTTGAAAATTTATATACTTATTAATCCAGTCCGATTAATAACTTTGAAAAATTACAGAAATTTTTTTTGGCACATATATATAAGTTTCAAAAATTACATATAAAATTTCAAACCGATTAATTCCCATTTATCCCTCATGCTTTGAAAATTCACATTCAACCTGTTTCCTTTTTAGTTCAATTTTTTGAAATTAATCATATACATGACCTGTTTATAAACAAAATTAAATGGCTCTAACTTTTTGCTGTGCACACTAGTCTGATTGATATTGCTACAAAAAGATTGAGAAGATAAAGATCCTGAAAATAATCTTAATTTTCTGTTTTCTTTCAAGCCCACGATTTACACTGTTCTTGTTGCAGTGCATCCATTATCACAGCCTACCTGATGAGATCTGAACGGCTTTCTCTACAAGGTTTGTTTTGAGGACAGCTGTTTCTCAAGATCTCTTGTTTGATGTTGATAATTAATCAGTTTTTTCTTTAGTTAAGTTTAAAATGTTACATACATTTTCCCACATTTTCCCTGCAGATGCACTTGCATCACTACGCCAAAGCAAGCCATCTGTTTGCCCTAATAATGGATTTTTAGAACAGGTAACTGTCAAGATTTATATTATCATATTTATCTTGTAGATTCTGAAAATATATTTTTAATGTGCAGTTGACCATGTTTGAAGATATGGGCTTCAAGGTTGACCATTCAAGCCCTATATACAAACGCTTCCGTTGGAAGGTTTTAGTTGTGTTTTCTTAGTTTTACCCCCAAGTTATTTAATTTAAAGCTTGTGTATCATGGTGTAATTATTATGTTCGGGTCAATAGGGCCAGGAACACTCTTGATTTCATGGGTTCTAGACTTGATAAACAGCCTAGGGCGCAAAATATTTACGGTAATGCTGAGTTCACCAGATTGCGAAGTGCTAAGTCAAGCACTGGGTACACCCTTTTTATAAATTTTGTTAATAATGAGTTATTAATTTGTTACATTTATAAATATTGGAAAGTAGCTATGCAAAAATCTGTTAGGCGACTTTTGACCTGTTTTGTTATTGTGGTACTAGGTGAGTCAAGAGCAGAGAGAATTGACAGCTCTAAATTTACTGCTGACCCGGATTTGACGAAAAAAGAAGCTTCTATTTTGAACGAAACTAATTCCAATCCCGGCCCATACCTGGATTTGATCCGACCTGATAAACCGGATCAGCTGGATGCGTGATGGAAGAGCTCATGGGATGCATGGATTGGATGGAACATTTGTTTGCATGTTTTCATCTTTGGTTGACTTTTTTTTTTTTAAAGACCCTTGAGATTGAACGGTGAACTAGTTTTTTTGGGATGTTTTCTTGATTTCTATCTCATAGTTCGTTACCCTTTTTTTCTAAACACACTGGAGATTGAATGTTGAACTCGAGTTTTGGATATTTCTATAATTTTTATTCTTTGACAACTTAAAGGGCAACCCTTCATGTTTACAAAAGGTAAGGGGAAAAACCAAAGATTATTCCAGGTCTATGAATAGACCAAGTTAATCCCTCCCTTTGTTTAACAGGTCCGAATAAAATGTCTTCTAGTTCATAATAAAAGTTAGGCGCTTCAAGCCTAGGTAAATCTTCATGATAAAGGGGATCATGAGCTTCTTTGAAGCCAGATTCAAAAGAACCTACGTAATGTTTCCTGCCCGTTTGCAACGAAACATGTTGTAGGCTGGGAGCCTGGGACAGTTAGGAAAGACTGCATCAAGAACATTCTTAAACATTGCTCCATTTATCTCTCAGTTTTCAGATTAAGTGGATCAGTTGGCCCAAGTGACGTAGAACAGATGGGTAACATCTTGGAGATGGCAAGTTTGGTTTGGGTTTTGTTAGGATCTGAGATGTCGCACTGGATGTATTCGATTGGATGGTCTGCGTTCCATTGTGGGTGTCGAGCGACACCATAGACCTTCCATGGACCACCGGGTGTGTCCGAGAGTGGGAGGATTTCGGAGAGGCGATCCCTGTGGCACCAATGATCTCTACTAAAAAAGAGTAAAGAAGGGTACCTTGTCTTCGGAACCATATTGGATCTCCATCATCCCAACTCGTAAGGGTTATGATGCCGGTAAAGTACCTTTACTTGATACCCACATGATTTCGGCATCCCTAAGGATCGAACCCGCATTTCTCAACTTCACATATGGGCCCAAGCTGCATTGGTAACGGGTACACTTCATCTATTGATGGATTGGTCCAATGATCTCTACTAATATATAAAGAGGATGATTTTGTTCTTAAAATTCAAATTTTTAAGATCCGGATTTTTTTAACATTATACTCTACTTTACATGCAATTAATTTTAAAATTTTAAGATCAGCATATTTACTATTATGTCATTACTAATAAACGCAAATACATTTACCTAATCATTTCCGTCTTTAAACTTTCTAATAACAATTTTCATATACATGTGTGTTAGACAATCCAAGGTCAAAGATCAGTAAAACGTTACCCCTTGCACCATGTACTAATCGAAGTTTACAAATTTTTGTTTTTGCATTCGATTTAGAGTGACAGTTAAAAAAATTGAGAACTCATTCACCATCAAGCATTATACGGGTGCACTTCTATTAAAAAAAATAAAAGTCGTGGGATACCCGCCAGCCAAAAAAGAATATTTATCAACTGGTATGTATTGAATTGTATACTAGTATTTATACTAGACCGGCCTGTAGAACAGATCACACTAATACATAGGAATATCACATTTTCATCCTCAATATATATCGATATAATAACCAGTTCACAGCATGAACTGGTGGTTGGCTGGGGCAGTTGGAGCTGCAAATAAGGTACACTACTAACTTGACTTAATAATTATGTGCACAGTAGTAAACAATATATATATATGTATATATATCTCATTTCATTGCTTATTCAACTCTAGAAAAAGCTCGATGAGGACGATATAACACCCAAATACAAGAGTGTTGCACTAGTCATTGGCGTCACTGGAATTGTCGGCAATAGCCTTGCTGAAATACTCCCACTCCCAGACACACCTGGCGGTCCATGGAAAGTCTATGGTGTTGCTAGACGTCCACGCCCTCAATGGAACACTAACCACCCGGTGGAATACATCCAGTGCGATATCTCTAATCCCCACGAAACCCAGACCAAACTAGGCCATCTTCAAGATGTTACTCACCTCTTCTATGTCACGTGGGCCAGTCGATCTACTGAATCTGAGAATTGTGAAGTTAATGGACATATGCTCAAGAATGTTCTTGATGCACTTATCCCAAACTCTCCGAGTTTGCAACATGTTTCGTTGCAAACTGGACATAAACATTACATTGGTACTTTTGAACTGTTTGGAGAAAAAGCTCACGATCCTCCTTTTCATGAAGACCTACCTAGACTTGATAACATAAATTTTTATTATACTTTGGAAGATGTTTTATTTAAATCTGTTGAGCAAAAAGATGGGTTAACTTGGTCTGTTCATAGACCTGGAATAATCTTTGGGTTTTCTCCGTATAGTATGATGAATATAATTGGTGCTTTATGTGTTTATGCTACAATTTGTAAGCATGAAGGGGTGCCTTTTAAGTTTCCAGGGTCTAAAGAAGCTTGGGATCATTATTATAGTGCTTCGGATGCTGATTTGATAGCTGAACAACATATATGGGCTGCAGTCGAGCCTAATGCAAAGAATGAAGCATTTAATATAAGTAATGGCGATGTGTTTAAATGGAAGCATTTTTGGAAAGTGTTGGCAGAGCAGTTCGAGGTTGAAAATGGTGGGTTCGATGAAAGCTGGGGAAAGATGAGTTTGGTGGAAATGATGAAGGATAAAGGGAGTGTTTGGGATGAGATTGTGAGGGAAAAGGGATTGTTGGTTACTAAATTGGAAGATGTTGCAGTGTGGTGGTTTGTGGATGTGATTCTTGGAGTTGAGGCTATGTTGGATACAATGAACAAAAGCAAAGAACATGGGTTTTTGGGGTTTAGGAATTCTAAGTCTTCTTTGATTTCTTGGATTGATAAGCTGAAATCTTACAAGATTGTTCCTTAGATTTCAAGGTTCTTTAGTTGTTGCTTTCATGTTACAATCTGTTCTTGTGTTGTGTTATTAAGAAGAATGAATAAATAAATGTGTTTGACTATTGAAGCTATGAAAATTGTTTCAATTATATTAAAGTTTAAGGTGCTCTGCTTTAAAATTTGAATACACCAACTCAATACTTTTTATATCCTTAATGAAGTGAAAAGATGTGCAACTCAGTTCCAAAATGGGGAAGATGGATTTTGGATTTGAAGAACGTGTTTTATGGTATATAAGGTGTCCCTCTCTTGGCCATTTCCTAGTCAGACATTGTCAGATGCGGTACATTGTACCTAGGAAAATGAAAGTTTTGGCATGAGTCAAGACCGTTTTCATCAACTTCTGAATTTGACCAATCCAGGTATCCAGAATTGGTGGACCACTTTCTAATCAATTATGAACAAGTGAAACTTTTTAGGTTACATATCGTAAGTTGTTGGTCATGTATTGACATCACCTCTGTTATGTAATTTCAAAGGTTAAATGGGGTGTCTTGTTTGGGCCAAAACCTCTAGAAACTGGCAAAAACAATCCAGGAAAGATGTTATATTGCTCTTTGGCAAATGTGGTGTTGGAAAAAGAAACTTATACAAGCCGGCAGAGGGTACAGATCATATTCTTCATGAAGATAAGGCGCGATCTATTACTATTTTCTAGATGGCAAATAGAAAAAAATCCTTGAATTTATAATGTGAAAATCGGGTTAGAAGGCCTTATGAATTGGTGGCATATTCATATAATAATGTGTTGGTTGGAAGACGGATAACTTTGATGCTATCTGATTAATCTGATGTAGGCTAGTTTTGTGCTTAATTACTTATTGGCTATAGGAGTACTTTTCTTTGGTTACACTGTCTGTATGAGGGTTCGGTTTCTTTGATTGTAACAACTATGTTGATTTTTAGGCATACGATTAAGCATACCAATCACTTCTCTTTATAACGTTCTGTAACCAACAATTTACATGTGTTAATCGCTCCAGCTCTACATTATGTGTAGCCTCTTTATTAATTTACCATAAGTTAATAGTTTCTCATAATCTATTATGAGAGCGATTAGCAATCAGTATACAGAGACATTGTCTTGATTTGAGAATTGAGAGAATGCTTTTAGTCTCGAAAGAAAAATATTAAATAAATACAAAAAGGAATGCATACAAAAAACCATAGTCATTGACCAAAAAACAAAGGAATATGTTAGAACTTAATGAACCGAATTTAAAGATCGAGATACAAGTCACAGTCGTATCATATCAGCACTATCCTAGCACTTGTATCTACATTCACTCTTGCAAAAGTATTTACACACTGTTAGGTATCTATTTCACAGATTGGTGTTTTTGCTAAGTAGCATTCTTAGTTCTTCAAGAGGGGATCTTCCACAACTTTATCTTCGTTATGAGAAAAGATATCAATAGGGGCGGTCGTAAAGCCTAGGTTGCTGTGTTTAGATGCTTTTTCGCGATCAAGGTAGATTACTATCACAGATATGTCATCATGGAAATGACGTCTAATGCCCTTTTCTATTTTCATTATATCCTTGTATCTCAGCTCCCTCTTTTTGGTAGCCTCACGAATGGCAGCTCCTACCAATCTTTTCGCTATTCCCTGAAACATATCATTCTCTGGTAAGTTAAAGAAACAGAAAAATCCATAAACACTCCCTTTGATATAAAACACTGGTTTCTTGCCCAAATTTTGAAAGAAAGAAAAAAAAAACGCAATTATAGTTGTATCATAAGTAACAGTTAGAGGTGGCAACACAGCAGGTTGAGCAGGTTGAGCAGGTTGGGGTAACTGCTCATGACAGGATTCAGTTGAGACGGGTCATTTCTTCGTACATGTCAAAATGGATCGCCTCAGGTTGGGTTGACCCGAAAACAATTTTTTGTCAATATTTAGGATGATAGATAAAATAATTATGATTAACTGACTCTATGCATAAAGCTGATTTGGAGCTGTATGCATTAAAAATTAGACTTCGGGTGACTGCAACCCGTTTGACCCATTTGAGCTGATTGAAATAAAACAACCCAAATCATTAGTAAATGGGTTGAAATCACGACCTATGGTAACTGTAATTAGAAGCTAAGTTATTGTTTATCAATATTCCAATGAGTAAGTGAAATCCGAGTATGAGATCAATCTCTATAGCAAAAAGTCAACCGGCTGACCACATGAAATCAAATGAAACATAAGTGTTTCTTTCACATGGTCATTTTTCCTCGGGCAAATCTACTTTATGAAGTTTAATTGATGTAAAGGGTTGTGTGAGTGTGGATTTCCAACGTATTAAAATAAAGTGACTAACCGCTCTTGGATTTTTGTAAACAATATCCACTGCTTCTTCATCACTCAAATGCTCCCAAAGTCCATCAGAAGCAAATATGAGAAACAAGTCTTGGGGCCTAAGTTTTCTAGAAATAATAGAAGGTTCTGCGGTCAATACAGGCTTTTTCAAAGGAACATGGTGTCCGTATTGCAGAAGACGTGGGTCCCTGTGAAATTCGGGCTTTTTCAAATAGAAGTCTCCAATAGATCTTGATACCTAAAAACGGAAAAAGTAAGTGGCATATTATTAGACATCAACTAACATGAATGGAAAGAAAAAAAGTAAGGAAGAAATGGAGCAACTAGTGGGTATCAATTCCATTTGTTTCAAAATAGAAATCTAAGGTATACAACAGAAATGCAAGTCTCTATCTTAAAAGTAACATGAGCAATATGCATATATATGATGTATCCATAAAGATGAGGATAACGTAAAAAAAAAAACAACGCGTCATCTCTGGAACTGTGACATGTTGAGGATTGAGATCTTCATCTATGCAACATTAACTTCAACTGCACGAGATGGTGGCCCAAAGTAGAACATGTGATTCCTGTACTCCCTTTTTAGAGGGTTTAGACCATGGCTTGGTTCTAAGATGCTTCTCAAAAAAGTAAAAGGGAAGAGACAAAAATAATTGAGAATAGGATGCCTCATTTAAAAGCATTTGCAAGTGATTCGGCATCAGGGTGTAGAGAATAAATGAATAATTATCTTTTTGGAAAGCAAAAGGCGAAAAGAATCAAAAAGGAGGTGAAGATCAGTGGTGAATTACTAACTGGGCAGTGCCACTAGGTACTAGGCAGAGATTTCTGTGCTGATTGCTGAAAACTAACTTGATCCTAAAACAAGAGTACTATGTTCTGCATAACAATTAACGAGATTATTATTAAATGAATTCAACCAGCACATTTTGCACCATATGGAATGGATGACCTAGGTTTAGTTTATCAGTTAAACGCCAGAATCATAACAAATTTAGAGCAAGTAGCTTAGAATACCTGGATTATACCCTTGATTCTCCAAACTCCACGAATATATACAACGACAGGAGAATCACCGGGATGTTGTGCTTCAACCTCCTTCCTCACCTCCTCATACGAAACATTATGATCTCTAGACAAACGCTCTGCAACCACTCTAGATTTTCCTCCATTAGATGCTTTCCGACCAAGGACTACTCGTGAGTCCCCAAGGTTAGCAACATGTAATTCATCATTAGATATAGCACCAACCAGACAACATGATCCAACTGATGCAATCTGCGGTCTAATAGGCAATTGATGTTTCACAAACTGGAAAAACTTCTCTTCTGTGGCACTAAATGCCTTCTTTATTACATCTGCGGATATACCACCTTGCTCTGTTGCATACTCTATATATAATCCAGACATAACCAGACATAAGCACATAATCACATATATAATCCTCAACAGAGTTACAACAAATTATTACTGGTATTATATATAGTGGACTGTTCAATTTTTCAAAGGTAAAGCACGCACAAAACCATGAAAACTACCAAATTATATGTCAATTCACATATGAAAACCGATGGAGATTCTAATGTGAGAAACCCAAAATTTTCTTTTAATTCACATGTGAACGGATCAAATAACATTTGCTTTCAATTGTGTATCTCACTTGAGAATCCAGCAATAGATTTAATCGCACATTAAATCAACAAGTAATTCTATAATTCAGACGGTCCTATGCATTTTTTGATTCTCAATAAAACAATAAATCATACGATCTGTGACAAACTTTTAGCTTCCAATTATATAAACTAAAAAAGTACTTACACAAAACAGCATTTCAGATATCATATTATCGAAAACAAATCATATTCACACGTACATATATACAGGTTGATACAATAACAAAAAAAAAAAAAAGAGTACTTACTATGAATGAAAGGAAACAAGTTCTTATTAACAAAGCGAGAGGCTTCAGGACCACCATGACCATCATAAACACCCACATAAGTCGCGGAAGGCGACGTATAAACCTGACTTTGATCTTCAAGGTTAGAATTCGCCTGCACAACTGCAATAGAAAAATCACCAGAAGCATGAGGCTTCAAATCATTATGCCATAATAGTACGTCGCCCCGTCGTCCTAAACATCTTTCTAACGGCTTACCAACCATCCTTAACATTTTTGTAACAATTGTATGCAATGCAGATCGACGTTAATGTTTTTTGGAATGTTTTTTTTTTGTATTTTGTAAGTTTTATGTTATGTTTTGGAGAGAGAATATTGAAGGTGTTATAGGAAAGAAAAAGTAGTGAGAAATAACGTGTTAAAGGAAGAGGATACCAACACAACACATAATAATAATCTATCTATCTCTATCTCTATCTCTATATACATATACATGACATGATGATACATATAAGTTCAAACCGTGTTACATACGGCCTTTAACTTTTGACTTTTTTTTCCCCCTTTATTATAAATATAAATATAATAAATATATATATACTACTAAGTACTAACAAATTGATGTTCATTTTTATATAAGAAACGTTGTGTTTACATCAAGTTGATATTTTGTATGTATATATGCTCCCATTTATTTAACAATTAGTTTAATTAATATAGTGTCACGCATAAAGTTAGTGAATTATAAGGTTTATTAATATAGAGTAAGAAGTGGGTCATCGAAACTTGTCAAACGTTCTAGGTGCTTACCAAATTTGGTGGATCCTTTAATATGATTATTATTATTAATTATTATAAACTCTATTGGTTTTATTATAAGTGGAACGTTAGTTTGGTTTTATTATACGCGGTACGCTCTTAAATGAAAATTAATGGGAAGTATAACTTTTATATAGAATCATCATCATTAAAGAAAGAAAGAATTAAATAATCTTTTCATATTTTTGCCAAGTTTATCATCACGTTATGTGTGAATAAAATTTTATCAAAATAGAGTTTTTCTTTTCCTGTGGCACATACTTATTGTATAATGTCATCAAAGGATAGAAAGTAATGAATAATAGGCCTAAAATTCATAAGTTTAAACATAACTAATCAATTTAACTATTGATACATGGATCTCATTCTTTTCTCATCGTCATCTTCAATTATTCATGTGACTTGATCCATTTTTAGATATGCTTAGGCTTATGCATTTTAGTCATATCTATATCGAAAATCATCACAAATCAAAATGGACCACGACCTAAAATTTGAGCCGACCTTGGCAAAACAACTCCTAAAAAACACAGTGAAAAAAAGAGGGGGTGGGGGTTCGTCCTAATTAATTTCCTCAGACATCTCAAATGAAACATAACTATATCCTTACAAAAGAGTGTTGTTGAATGACGTATTCAAGTGTTGATTAATTCAAGTTTTAACCTTCAAATATATAAATTTTATGTTTGTGCTATATATCTTAAAAGTGGTGTGGTTTCAACTTTCAAGTATTGTGGTAGGTTGGGGTTATGTCTCCCTTTTTTTTCGTACATTTTACTATTCTTTCCACCCTTGGCCCGAGGTCCCTATGGAAGCAGTCTCTCTACCATTGCGTAGAGGCAAGACTGTCTACATCTTACCTCCCCCATACCCCGCTCCGGTAGGGATTGGGTAATGTTGTTGTTGTTGT
>JAOEHQ010014333.1:0-15654 GCA_025447715.1 Asclepias incarnata
AAGCTTCTTCCATCAACAACCTTACATGTCCCCCCATGGTGAAAGTTTAATGTACACATGGTAGGCCTTCCAGCTGTGGAAGGAAAAAAAAAAAAAAAACCATATTTGTTAACAACCTGGTTCCATTTAATCAGTTCAAAAGTACAAATATTTAGGGTATTTAGTATCTTCTTACCGTAAAGAGTTGGAAGATCATAGTCATCGGCACCTTTTGGTCGGATTTTCCAACCCGACATTGTTGTTGGTTGGTTTCTAGGTTTTCGTTAGGTATGAAAATGGGATGGTTTAAGTATTTGGGTATCAATAAATGAGAAGAAGATGGTTATAAAAGGAACGGGGTGTGGGAAAATGGGCGGGGAGTGGCTAAAGACACATTTGCCCTCCCATGTGACCTGCACGTGACTCATTTTAACGAAAACCTAACCTCCGTTAGCCCCAGGTACCTTCAGTGTGCGTTTTTGCAATGCATGGGTACGTCTCAGGTAATTTCGAAAATCAGGGTACTGCAGTGTGATTTCGCTATAACGACAGGTACCATTCTTGTAATTTACCCTAAAATATAGGATTTTGCTAAACAAAGTCCTAAGGGCTGTATATAAGGTGCATTAAATAGTTGTACACTTACCATAAAATTCAATGGTAGGCTTTTGAAATGAAAAGTATAATTTTTTTATTTATGCACGTTAAGTGCAGCCCTATTTTCTTAAAATATATAAAAAAAATCTTTATGATAATTTTCTAGGATTTTTCTTTAAATAAAAGGCACGCAGTAGGCAATACACGTTCCCTTGTTGCAATTTTCAAGTTTAACTTGGTCAAATAAATCTAAAACAAAAGTAGGGTTTTGACCTGAGTCCACATTCCCCTGTTTCTTCCCCAATCCCTGAAAATTATATACATACAGACAGACATACATACAACTTATATAAATTTATTTATTTATTTATATATTTTAACAGTAGATATCAACAAAAGCACCATATTCTGCTACCTCTTCCGCCGCCGTCAATAATTCCGGCCACTGAATAAAGAAGAGCTACAATAACACCCAATTAACATAACATGTCAGAGAATAAAACAGGGGATGAAGAGAAGCAGAAACCATTTGATCTGAATGATTACATAATAATCAAAGAAGGTGAAGCTGAGATTTTGATGCACACAAAGAATAAAGTCTTTTACAATAAAACCCAGGTCAATCTTAAATTTTTTTTGCTTAAAGTTTGTTGCTTTTTGCTTCAATATCATATTATATGAATTTGTTTTTTTGTTTTTTGCTTAAAGTTTGTTGCTTTTTGTAGCAATATCATGTCATGTGAATTGGGTATTTTTTTCCCCAAGATTTTTGGTGAAATCTTGAATCAAAAGTGTTGCTTTTTGGCCTATTGTAAGAACTAAGAATGGTTGATGTAAGTTGTGTTTATATTTTATGTATGTATTTATGTGTGGTTGCAGCTAAATACAATGAATAAGAAACATCATTAAGATTGAAAAACCATCAACATGGGTTCTTAATACAGAAAGTTAATTGAAGGTTGATAATTTTGAGTAATGTAGTATTGCAGTAGAATAAGGTGGGTCCACAAATTGTGGCGATGCAAGTTTCGGTAGTTTGTAATGGATTCGTAGTATATATGAAAGAGTTCTGATATTAATGGTAAATGATATGCAGGTTAATAATAGGGATATGTCTATTGCTGTGCTCAGGACATTTATATCAAAACGTAAAAAAGAACATGAAGCACTTTTGTCTAAACGAATAAAGAAAGTGTTAAAGGTATCGGAAGACCATGATTCTGGAATTGAAACAGCAATTGATTCTTCTGTTCCTAATGGAAAATCTAATGGTGAATGTGAAGAGATCTCACAGGATGAGCCATGTGGCACCAGTGAAGAGCCGGAGATAATACGAGAGGTTAAAGGCCGAGAAGAATTAAAGCCACCTAGAGTGCTCGAGGTTTCAAATTTTATTGTCATTTATTTCACATTCCATATTAAAGTGTGAACATGTATTGTTTATCTATCATTACAAGAAACCAATTTATACCTTTCTCTTGACTCTATAGGCTCTGTCAGCTTCAGGGTTAAGAGCTTTAAGATATGCGCGTGAAGTGGAAGGGATTGGACAAGTTGTGGCATTAGACAATGATAAAGGTTGGTATTGGTGTATATTTATGAATCATGTTTCTCAAAAGTTTTAAACACTATAAGATGCCACCACATATTTTATATATTTGATACATTGTATGTTGTTATTTATGCTTGTTCTGTTTTGTGTGTAGCATCTGTGGAAGCTTGCAGGAGAAACATTAAATTCAATGGTTCGGTTGCCAGTGCAAAGGTGGAATCAAACCTTGTCGATGCTCGAGTATATATGCTTACTCATCCAAAAGAATTTGATATGGTATGGTTTATAATATTAGGAGTTTCTATCTATGGCACAGGACACGAGTATTTATGTTAGCTGGATATGTAAGAGTAGTAGTATTGTGGTGGTTATAACTAGATTTTGATGTTCTTCAGGTTGATCTGGATCCTTACGGTTCACCATCTGTGTTCTTGGACTCTGCGATTCAGTCAGTTGTCGATGGAGGGATGCTGATGTGTACAGCAACAGATATGGCAGTGCTATGTGGAGGCAATGGAGAAGTCTGCTATTCCAAGTAAATCTCTATATTCTATATGCTTATCAATAACATTTAGGGGTGGCAAATTGTATGGGTCAAGTAGGCTCAGTAACCGACTAGGATTGGTTTTGTTGTACTGGTTGAAACTTATTGAATGGGTTGGGTTGAACCACAAATATTTGTAGTTAGTTCTTTAAATATGATTACAAAAATCATGTAATTACAATGGTAATAATAATAATAATATATGTTTTTAAATAAAGCGTTTTAAGAGGGTGTAAGAATAATATATATACCACATTTTAATGCATTTGGATACATCTGACCTGTTTCTCTTTTATCTAACTTTTTTATTTGACATTTTGACCTGTTCTCCCAGTTAGGGATAACCTAAATTGATTTCATTCATAAGTAAACAGGATGAAAATGCCACTATTTTTAACACTATAATCGAAATAAAATTTACTTTCTTCCTCCTGTGGAAATTGCAATGTTGGACTGGATGTCTTGTTTAATTTAATTGTTTGGCTATATTCCCATTATCTAATACTAGCATGGTACCCACCCAAAGTGGCGGGATGAATTTTTATTTTGACAATTTTGGGAGTTTTATGCTGGTAGTGGTTTAAGAGAGGATAACATATATGGTTACGGGGATTAAAGTTTTATTAGCCTTAATTTAATTCCATATTAAAATACTAGATTAAACCCGTACGTTGTACTGCTTGTGAAGTTTAATAGCTAAAACTTTAATACATAGCAAAAATATTTATTTATAATGACAACATAAAAGAAAATAAAATATCACCCCTAGAAGATTGAAGTGTAGAATGAAATTGTATCAAGCAAATAAATCGATAATCGAATAATTATATGAATAAATATTCTAGATAAATAGTAAAAATTTTGATTAATTTAAAATATTTTTAACAAACATTTTTAATTTGATTAATTTCAAATATTCGATATTTATAAACAGACTACTATGGCCACAAAATGTCCACAAAATGTTTTTAAAAATATGAACTTAACATATTGCCTATAAAGCATTTATTTTAAATTCAAATTTGATGACAATCATGGATTACGCTACTAAAAATCAAATTCAGTTACTAAGGATATACAATACTATTTAAATAAAACATTGCATGTTTGAAATTTTAGAAAAATTCAAATGTTTTCAAACCATGAATCTTATTATTATTATTATTCATTAATAAGACTAAAATATAATGATTTTGAATTAAGAAAATAATGCTAAAATTGTTATTGACTTTTACTATCATACTATCACTAACAATCTTCCTATAAAATTGGATTACACATGGCATCACATTAAATCAAAGAAAAGGGAATGAGGACAACTAAGCAAAAAGCTTACTTGGCAATTCAATATGACAGCCACATAAGCCAAAATTTATCCTCTTTTAGTTATGTAGAGAGATTTTCTAAAAATGGTGATCTGATTGTCTCCCATCTGGATAAACATAAAGGGGCGGAGATCTTGCATAGAGTGATAAAGATGTATCGAATTCAATTTGGTCAACAATATATAGGGATATATATGTAATTTAAAATTCTTTAACTTAGGAGATTAGGAACGAAGCTAAATGTTTTTATAAGGGAGTATTATACTTCTCATTAAAGACAGAATAGGTAATTCCAATTTCCAATCTTCAAACTTTCCTAAAATGGAAAACTGCAATCTCCACGGATGGATGGAGGTGTTCTTAATGTATAAAACAAGATGATCTCATATTTTGGTGTGTTCTGATCTAGGTATGGTTCCTACCCACTGAGGGCAAAATATTGCCATGAAATGGCTTTGCGGGTCCTTCTTGCATGCATCGAGGTATTTTAATCTTGTACAACAGTCATATTTCTGTAGTTTTCATTCTACTCAAAATTTAAACTTTCACCTTGTTGATTAACCTATACTTATGTTTCTTCAATACAGAGTCATGCAAATCGATACAAGCGATACATTGTCCCAGTGCTATCTGTTCAGATGGACTTTTATGTCCGGGTGTTTGTTCGTGTATATACGTCAGTTTTCCTTTTCCTTAGAAATTATTAATAAAATGTGACATGGCTTATATATTGATAAATTGTGTGATGATTGCAGGTCAGCAGGTGCAATGAAGAATACCCCACTGAAGCTTTCGTATGTCTATCAGTGTATCGGTTGTGATTCTTTTCATCTCCAACCACTTGCGAGGACTGTCTCCAAGGTGTGCCTTGGTTCAATAAATAATTATTTCATGCATATTGTAATATTCCGTCTAAGGTTTTATGTAATAACTATCTTTTTGTAGAATACCAGTGTGAGATATCTCCCGGGGTTTGGTCCTGCTGTGGCCCAGGAGTGCAGTGACTGTGGTAAGAAATATAACATGGGAGGCCCCATATGGTCAGCTCCTATTCATGACCAAGAGTGGGTGACATCCATATTAGCAGACGTGAAATCTATGAAGGCACGATATCCTGCTTTTGATCGAATATCTGCTGTCCTGACAACAATCTCAGAGGTATGTTATTTACACTTGAACTAAAAGATTCTAACCATCATATGCTATTTTACCAAATGCCTTACGACTAAAAATCGTGCTCTTTGTCTTAAATTACCTGCCAAATTTACAAAAAAAACTCTTGTTCTGTTTTGTCCAGGAATTACCAGATGTTCCCCTTTTTCTGAGTCTGCACAATCTTTGTGCAACCCTCAAGTGCACTTCCCCATCTGCAGTGATATTTAGGTCCGCTGTTATCAATGCTGGATTTCGTATCTCTGGAACTCATGTGAACCCATTAGGGTTGAAATCTGATGCTCCTATGGGCGTCATATGGGATATCATGCGTTGTTGGGTAAGCAAATTTTGCTCATTATACATGAGAGTCATGTACCTTGTGTTACCAGCATTCCTGTGTTTTCTGTGCATAGAGTTGACGTCTTTTCTTTTCTAAGGTTAAAAATCATCCCGTGAAAGCCCAACCACCAGAGCATTCTGGAAGTGTAATCCTAGCCAAGGAACCTGTGCTCCAGGTATGCTTTATTATTTAACCAGATGCTATAAAATACCCTTCAATATTGGCAATTGTCAGAAAGGAAATTTTGCATTAAGGGAAAGATGGGCAGAATGTAATCTTGTGTGTGTTTTTACTGTCCAATAGGCCAATTTTGCTCGAGCGGTTGCCTCACTTAGCAAGGCTCAAGCAAAGAAGGTTGCACGTTTTCTTCCAAATCCCGAAAGTCATTGGGGACCAAAGCTGCGGGCTGGACGTACCATCACCAGTAAACACGCATCTCTTCTGGGCCCAGAAAAAGTTAACGGGATTCTTAACGATAATGAAGAACAAGGTGAAGAGCCTGAAGCCAAGCGTAAGAAGACACAAGATTCTACTTCCATATCATGATAAAGACTAAAACTGGAAGCTTTTTATTCCCCTCACTTCTGATATTCTGCATTTCTGTGCAGAGAGTGAATCCAAGTTGTAATATCAGCAATGAACTACCCTAGTCGAATAGTTTTGGGAAAATAAATAGAAATTAGTTGAAGGGTAGATCTGTTCTGTATGAAGTTTGGAAGTCTTCAAGTTGCAGAGTGAAGTCTGTTTTTTCCTCCTGTTTTAATCAATTTTTTTTTCTTTATTAATAAAAAATCTAGCGTATTATTTGAAATGAATTTATGTAATTAGCTATATGCATTTTTTTAGCAGTAGAGATAGAGACCCTCTAGTTGGTTCCATTAATGGGTTTCTTTAGAGTCTCTGTTCTATACTCTCCCACTCTAGTGCAACTAATTTGTTAACCCGTCTTTTATTTTCCTCATCTTTCCCTATACAATCGAGAACAGGAAACGCACAATCTGATCAAACGTTTGATGATCGTTACAGTTGTAACCGTTATACATGAAATGTTTGGAAATCATCTAAGTAGGACTATGTATACACAAATTGTAAAAATGTCTACGGGTTATCTCAGATATGCATATAGCATTTTAAGAACGTCTAAAGTTGTGTTAGACACAGAAAGCACTTTTTAAAAACCATACTAAATATATGTTGAGATATGTATAAAAGATCACAAGAGCATACAAGTCAACATCAAGCAAGAATTTCTACTTAAAAGTTTCTTTGAGAGTACTATTTTATTATCGCTATGAATGCCAAATGAAAACAGTAAGTAACTCGTAATAAAATCTGAAAAACTGAACTTATACTTGGTGGAGAAATAATCTTCAATCCTCACATTCACAACTACTGAGATTTAACAGAAAAAGAGCCTAAACGCACACTCACTTTTATTTGCCACTGGTCGTCTTGGATTCCTTCGGATTGAGCTCTTCCCAAGCTTCAATCCATGTAACCATGGCGTCCCCAAGCTTCACGAAGTAAGGGTCTATTTTTCCCAGCTTATCCTTAACCTGCTTTGCCAATTCAATGTAGCACGTCTGAACTGTGGTGCAATCTTTTGGCAGACTAGTGGCTTGGAAGAATGGTATAATCTCTTCTTGCCAAAAGATCCCTTTGTACTCTTTCTTCAAGTTCACAAATGGGTTACTGGCTTTGCTGTGCCATATGTATGGCAACCCTGTCTTGATCCCAAGCCCCAAATGATCACATATCACCTACAAAATAACCACGAACCAACAAACCAACTGTCAAAATAGGGCCCTTTTTTTCTTCCTAAAACAACATTGTCAAAGAATTGAAAATTCATGGTAAACTAACAACCTTGACACACCAACCAGCCCACATGTCGTCATAGCGACCGATAGGCTGGCCATCACCCATGAGCCCGAAGTACATAGCCGGGCCAATGAGGTGTCTATCAAATGCCAAATTCATTCCGCACATAGGGAACAAAGTTCCCTTTGGAATTGTCATAACTGCATCCACATACCTGTGAGTGAACCCAAATCATCACATCATTCATGCACCATGAAAAAAACCTTTAAACATCAAACAAGATGCATATATGTAACTACTGTATTATATTACCTATTGTTTCTCTCACGAGGCTTGACAAGCTGAGTTGGAGCATCATAATCAGGTATATTAAGCCACAAACCATGAGACACTGCGGTGGGGATACCCTCACGGAGACTAAAAGGATATCCACGGACAAAATCAGCCCCATCAGAAAATGGGTCATAAAGTGTGTTAAAAAAATAAGGTGTTGATGGGTGAAGGAGGTTCCTAATATGCTGTTGAAGTGCATCTATATCTTTCCCAGTTGGATCTTTAGCAACCTAAACAATGAATTCCCATAAATCAATATCAAAATTTAAACCAAACCCATTTGAGACAAAAACATCAAAGTTCAAATTCTTTAAAAATGTGTTCAACTTCACACCTTTTGCTATTGTATGTATCAAACTTTCAAACATTTCTATTATATTATATATTATATATGTCTCATCTCAGTCTTATCGCTTGTATCAAACTTTCAAATATTTCTATTGTATATATCTAACCTCGTATAAAATGTAAACTGGTGATCTGACACCTATTATGATGACATGGAATGTGACGTGGCACCTATTATGATGACATGTCATGTGACATAGACTTGTTATGATGACATGTCGATGACGTGACATGTGATGTGACGGTTACCTGATGAAGAGATCATGGTACATTTTGAAAGTTTAATAGATACGCAAAAAGGTTTAAAGTATAATACATTAGCAAAAAGGTGTGAAGTTTAATACATTTATAAATAATTCGTCCAACATCAAAGAAATAACGTAATAGGTAATAACCAAACTCACAAAACAATCATCATCAATGGTGAAAATGTACTTCTTCTTGGAAACCATATAACCAAAACATCTACAAGCGGAATCCTTGAACGATATACAAGAAGCTTTAGGACCTAAAAGCTTGTTAATGTCGTTACGATTGTAGATATCATAGTCGAAGCCAGAAGGGACTTTGATGCTTCTTGATGGATCACCATCTTGAATAATGATCAAATGATATGGTTCAAAGAATGGCCTCCACATTTCAAGGAAATCAAGGTTTCGAATAGTGGGTATGACGATATCGAGGTCATCTTTGAGAGGTGGGTTAGAGGTCGCCATGAGTATGGAAAAAAAAACCCAGAGAAAACAGAGTAAAATGGTGAGAGTGTTAATAAGGAAAGAAGGATTTTGAGGGACGTGAGAAAACAATGGGGACGGGGGATGTAACGGATGTGATTTGGTCAAAGTGTTGCAACCTTTTTATTTACCGTTTTTATTGCTTTGCCATCTCTTCTATTAACAATGTGCCAGTGCTAATTGTAAAATAGGTAAATGGATAATTATTTTCTTTATTCAGGTTATGCGAGCTTCACTACGACTACCTTTAAAATTGTATCTAGTGGGATTCGTATTTAAGACGTCTTTGTAAAGAGGTATAGAATATTGCCGTTCGTAAAAAAAAAAGGTATAGAATATTAACCACTAAGCCACTTTGGAAGTGATTTTAATAATGTGTTAAAAGAATTATGAATTGTTAAAAGTTATTCATATATACTCCGTATATGTTACACTTCACATTTTATGGTCAAAAAGGTACTAAGCTAAATATTTAAACACTGAAGTATAAATCATGTAACTAGTAAAATAAGATACATATGAAGCAAAATAATGGTGCAGAGTTGATATGGGTACGTAAATTATGCTAAAATTAACATAAATTGCATTTGATGTTATTGATTTATTTTTGAATAAAAACTTTTTTTAATGGCAAATATATAATAAAATAGCCACTAGCAAAGCGCTAGAAGTCAAAGTATACAATTACAAATCTAGAAATAAAATAAACTACACATTCTAGATTCTTCCCGTGGCTTTAACTGCGAGGACTGCAAAAAGGATGAAAAAACTCGTGCCAATTACAGAGAACCGAGACAAGAGAAAAACCCCCACTTACGAAGGCCGTGCCACCGGTTTTCACTCCGTAGTGTTTTTGATGCAGTCCCATACAAGCCCCGGGGAAAGTTACATAGGTAGAATGAAAAAGTAATTTGAATCTTGGTGAGTTCTTGTATATTCTTGCACTTCAGTCACATAGTCTTGAAAGGCTTGTAGATCTTGAAATCACTAACCACCCCAGCAATGGAACCCGTCGCAGCACAGATCGAAACAAGAAGACAGACGATACTCAATGTTTGTAGAAAAATCCATCGGCAACTCCATCTTTGTATCTTCTTTTGAACAATATATATTTCTATCGGAAAGTAGACGGTTAACGGCCAAAACCCAAATGCTCCGATAATCCCAACAACATCGTTAAAGAACGGCATCAACATAGCAATGAGTGTGGTCAGGCAGACGAAGGCGCTTCTCCATACCAACCGGAACATGTTTAGCTTAAAGGGTTGGATCTCGATATTGTTGTTGATAAATTTGCTCTCAAGGAAGTATTTGACGGCAGTGCTTTCATCAAAGGCGAATAAGTGCTCGCAGAAGACTTGATAAGCCCCAACAAGGTGGATTACAATGGCGACATTGGCAATGTCGACAAGCCAATAAGGGTCAAAGAAACCAAAGCCAGTGAGGAGGTTTCCAGGTGTCATGTCTCCGAATGCAGAATATCCAAAACATCCACATAACATATAGAAGACCGTCGTAGTCACTACACTGATCACACTTGCTTTCTTCATGGTTTTGTGTTCAGCTGGTGATTTAATTGTATCCTGAAAGTGATAACACAAAATATTGATAAGAAACTTGATTTACCATTAGTTATTTGGTTATATCCAGATTTTACAATGCAATAGATTAAATATATCGACTAAAGTATATATAAGTTACCTGAATCTCAATGAGGACGAGGGAATAAGAATAAGCAAATGCAATGGCTCCAAATGCTTGAAAGGCCCTCCATATTTTTTGAGTTGGTGTCACATTCCCAATGCTAATACCAGTCAGACTTCCCTTAATTTTTCCATTTTCTGTTAATTAAACAACAACAAAATAAAATATTAATCTCCATAAACAAATTACTACTATATATAGATACACTAATTAATTAAGTTTAACACAACTAAACAAAAAAGAATAAACTAATTTACCAGCAACTTTAGCTATTCCGAGGCCAAGACCAATGGTGGAATAAGTGAATGACATGACAGCAGCCACCATTGAAAGCCATGAAATCTGATGGAAGTCAGGAATTTGAGAGAGCAAGATTTCTAAGGCACCAAACATAAGCATGTATGCAGTCCCTGATACTTTGCATGGATTATCATGACCCTTCTCATGAAAACAACTTGATCTTTTAATAGCCCTGTTATTACCAAATTAATTAATTAAAAGAAAATCACATTAAAAATCTATTAACCAATTCATTAATAAAGTTGATTTAAATCTTAATCAGATACAATTAACATGAAAAATAGTTAGTTTCAAGTAGAACTCACATCATGCTAACAGATGCTGCAATAGTGTATCCAATTGCCACTCCAAAAATATTCAGATACTGAATGGATCCACATATTTTCTTTTTACATTCACCTGAAAAATATTTGATATATTACAATGTAATATAAGTTACCATCGTACGTATTTAAACGAGAATATGCAATTAATACTCAAATATAGATTCCTACACACACAAAATTATTAATAATTAATAGGGAAAGAATTAAAAATGTACCAAGATTGTTCTGAACAACTTCCATGTACGTATAGTTTCGTTTGCCGGTGATAGGGTCTCCCGATCGGTAACAATAGGCGAGAAGAGAAGATGTGTTGTAAGTCACAAACGAAAACAGAAGAAGAACGGCAGGCCCAACGGCCCAACCAAGTTGCGCTGTCGCCCATGATAGTGACAACACTCCGGAGCCGATAACAGTAGTTATGATATGTGCGCTTGTAGTCCAAACAGTCCCTATATATATTTCGCCAAAATAAAAAAAGTAAGTACTTAGTACATAATTAGTAGCCATTAATTACAAAATATATAGTTGACATGCAAATTATTTCTAAAATTAGAGAAAACTAGTGACATATGCAAATCAAATTTAGTAATGTAGTACAAATAATTATGAGATACGAAAAGAAAAAATACGGTACCAGATCTCTTAAGACGTCCATCGTCATCGAAGAACTTAGACTCGTCTTCTCCCACAACTTCAATGATGCATTGTTGATCCTTTTCGGAAACGTTATCACTCATCTTTTTCTAAACTAGTTCTGAAAGGGAAACAATTAATATTATGAATGTTAATGATAACAGTACTGCAGATTAATCTAAAATTAATCATATATGACCCAATCTCATTAGTTAATTAAGATAGTCTTATTACACCCTTCTAGACAAAACACATGTCCTTACAAGGTCTAATCCGTTAATTATTGGTCATGTTACCCATAACTCGATCTCAAAATCAACTAATTACCCGACACGATTTAATAGTTCGATCTTAAAAATCTGTTTGTTATTTTGTATACATTATATATATATATATATATATATAGTCTCGTCGATGATCAAGTGATCATACTATTGTAGTTAATTAGTCGTCAAGTACAGTAGCCGCCATTAATTAGCTTTTAAATCGTATTATTCTTAATTCTTGTTGTGTAATATACAAGCCAACATATATAAGCATTATACGTACATATATAGATCGATTTAGCAATATTATGAAAAAAATATCATTCGATCGAATAACTAATTAAGGTTGAAGTAGATTAACCGAAAACAGTTTAAAAACCTCTTGTTAATGCCGATCGACTATATATCACCATGCATGAGAAACGATGTTAATATATATATATATATATATATATATATATATATATATATATATATGTTCTACGTACGTAAATTAAGTAGTCATTCATATATATTATTAATCAATTAAAAGTTTGATTCATAGATTTTACCTTAATTAATCACGTACGATTGAAACCCAAAATCCTAAACGTCGAACCTTGAATGGTTCTTAATTTCTTGATTATATTTCTTTCGTATATCTCCTGAATTTCGACTCAATATTTCTGTGTATTTCTTGCAAGATAATTAACTGCATATCGACTAATTATATATATATATATGTATGCCGACGTATTAGAGATCGATTACAATTTGGACAACTTTGCGATGACTTAATTTCAGGTGTTAATTAACATGAAAGACCCCTCAATATTAAGTTCTTATTTATTTAATTAACATTTTTACTTACTTATTATTTCTACCTACACGGGGTATTACTATTTCTACATTTATATAAATGTCACAAGGTTATAAACATCATTTTATAAAACTTGTGAATATTAATAACAAAGTTAGTCTTTTATGGGGAAATAGTAAAAAAAAAAATATCATGTCAGTGTCTTTTGGAAAAACTAATTGTCTAATTAAGATATCTTTCTATTTACCATAAATAAAAATAAAATAACTATTTGGTAGAGTATTTTTTATAATATTTCCTCTCCTTAAATAGTTGGTGATTATTTCTTTCTTTATCTTTTTGACTAGTTGAATATCCGGTCTATTCATTATTCAATACGATCAGTTATATTATACTATATATATTAGAAAAAATACACGTACAATACGTTGGGTGTTGATGGTTGAAATATTTAAGTTTTTGTATAAATTAATTCATAAACTTCAATTAGTATAAGCAACTAAGGGTGATGACGCCGACCATCGGCTTTGGATTACGCAACATACAATAATAATAAGTTAATCTTAAAAAAAATATTTACAACAGTTTAATAAATAAGCATTGACCAAAATATATATGCCATAAATAAAAAATTGTTATTTTTTAAAAAAATTAAGTCACTCATCTCCCTATTATAAAAGAGTATATAGAAAACAAACAATAATAATAAAAAAAAAGTTTTATAAAAATGTTGACATGAGTTTAAAATATCGTGTAGTCATCGAACGAATTTCTAATTTTAGGCATTATCTTGTTTGTAGTTAATTGGCCATATTGTTTAACCCGGTTTGGTGTTTTAACCCAGCCATCTTCTTCGTAGTTATGTTGCAATGAAACATGTGGACACGTTTTACACATGTTAAGTTTATATATATAATGCGATCAATTTTTGAATATTAAAAGCATTGAAAAGGAGAAAATGACCTGGATTAGTATTTTCTGAGGCTTGAACATGAATGGTATTTGTTGTGTAGACATTATATGAAAATGGTGGAAAATACCCAATTGAATGCCGAGTAAAGTATAGCGTGCAAACTCAAATTGATGTTATTATGGATGCATTTGCATTGCATAATTATATTTGTGATAGTTCTTAAGAAGACATCATTTTTACTTACTGCGTTCGAACAATGTCCAAATTACATACCAACTGACGAACCTCGTGACGTTTATGGTCATACAACAAACTTCGAAAACTTCTTTGAAGGAACATCCAAATGAGATGAAACATACGCGAAATGATATTACTACTATAATATGGAATGTACGTCGTCGATAATTTCTTAATAGCATTTTAAGCCCGTTTTTACTTTTTGGTGTTTTTTGTAATGCTACATATACATGAAATAAATGACAATGATTTATAGATATAGTGTGGGTTCGAGGTCCGCATACTGTCCGTTTGGATGCCACTGTGGATTCTCGAAACATCTAACAATTAACTCGCCGTTCAAAAGTATATATATATATATATATATATATATATGGTGACATTTTAATTAGTTACAATTCTTTGTCTTTTTTTTTTCAATTTATACTTTTAAGTTGCAACTATAGCTATCATGCCAAACACCTTTAAAAAATAAAAGTTCCCACTGAAGCTTTGATGAAAAGCTATAGCTTACAGCTCCAACTAAAAGTTCCAGTTATTAACTACAACTACCAACTACATATACCTCTAAAGATTTTAAAAGGAATACTATAACGGCTGCTTTTGCTTTCATAATACTCCGTTATGTAAAGACATGACCGCTTTTGAGGGTATGCAAGAAGGATATTGTAGAACACTTCCAAAATTCTGGACCATGTATAGTCATATTTATTACAAATGCGAGTATACCTATAAATGGGTCTGGGTGAGTTTTCCCTTCAAATCTCTGGGTGATAAGAGTTTCTCATCGAGGGGTTTAAATTGGGGATCTATTCTGCGAGGGGTTCTCTAGCGCGGACCCGGTTAAAACAACGTATGCTAGACCTTCCGTCATTCGCGAGTAATTCACACCTTTCAAAAAAAAAAATTAAAAAAAATTATAATCTATGGACGATGTTTAATACAGATAAATGGATAACAATTCTTCTATTCAGGTTACCCGCAGAAGGGGTGTATCTTTTGATTTAGATGTATGCGTCTAACTATGTGGTCGTTTCTGAATCTTTCCGCAGCCACCCCAAACTATCGAGTGTTATTTATTGGATCAAGTTGTTCGGATCAGGTGACATGGAAGACCCAATGAGTCCAAAAGGAATACCATCAAGGCACCAACAGAGCACAAACTGTTGCTTTACAAATTACATCCATATTTACTACATTTGCTTTCATAATACTTCGTATTATTCTACAAGTTGCTGTCTAATTATGTAAAGGCGTATGCAAGAAGTGATATTGCACAACACCTCCAAAATTCTGGACCTCAATAGTCATATTTATTACAAATGTGAGTATGTTTCATAGTTCGTACGGGTAAATGGATAAAGTTTTATTTGTTCAGAAAAAGCTAGCAAGACTTTTGATTTAGATATACACGTCTAACCCCGTGGTTATTTCTAAACCTTTCTCTAGCCACCTCTAAGATGTCCAATGTTATTTATTGGATCAAATTGTTATGATTATGTCCAATGTTATTTCTAAACCTTTCTCTAGCCACCTCTAAGATGTCCAATGTCATTTATTGGATCAAATTGTTATGATTATGTCATTTAATGAGAATAATGTAGGGGATAAGTCAAAATACGTACCAATTTGATCCCCTAAACACCGTAATCAACTTGTTCGTGTGAATCTAGTAACCTGTTTAACAATATGTATTTGTATCTTGGATTGGAACCAGAATCGTGTAATCACTTTCAGAACAAACTATT
>JAOEHQ010014344.1:0-15650 GCA_025447715.1 Asclepias incarnata
GGTTAATCGATCTTATATATGTGGTCGAACCTTCTTATCCAATAATTGTACTTTTTGTTCGTACTTAAAACTCAATTATTATTATTATTTAAACTATAGACCAACATTTTGTTTGATTTACTCAACTTTAGATTGATTAAATACAAAAGTTGGTTTAAAATAAGACATTTCCCAACCATACTGTCATCCTCACATTATCTTCACTGCCACATCAACATCACATCAACAAGAACACCTTACACCCCCTACCATTCATACCTCGTACTCATCACATCCTCACCTCATCCTCAAATATATACCCGACACATACATACATACCTTGCACAACGAAAAAACGACGAGAAATTACGACGCGGGTCGTGCCAACCGCGTCGTCTCATCGTCAAATGAAGACGTGAAGACGCCGTATTGGTTGGGACTACCCTAAGAGCAAGTTATCGACACATGTAATATCAATCATAAATTTTGTCATCAAATTTGAGTGTGGCTGAAATACTTGCATTTTAATTTGTAACTTTTAAGAGAATATTAACTACAGTATTAATTGAAAATGTATACAGTCACCTGTAACTATGATATCGTTTACATAGGCGTTATTCAACACCTATTCTTCCATGGAAATCACATCTTACTTTTTCCAAAAAAAGGTACAATGAAATTCAACTTGAAGATTTTTTCATTTTTTATAAAAAATATTGTTTTAGTTGAATTAATTTATTAATTACATAACTTATTATTAATGTTATAAATTTCATTTCATTCCGATCAATCAAACACAAACAAATTATAATTCATTCAAATTTCATCATATTCCAATCCATTGAGATTCCAATTCTTTCTGATTCCAATTCCCCTGACAGACTCCAATTCTTTCAAAAAACATTAGACGAACCAAATGGACCCTAAATTAATAAATCCGCATGACATGTTGACATGGTTGTGGAATATACTTTGTGCTTTAAACGGTTGTACATTATGCATTGATATACATGTATTTGTTTTAATAAATAAAAGATGATGTAGATTTATCATCACCCATATATTTTTTTGCAAAAATTCTTTTTCTTTTTTTTTCAGATAATGAAAAAATTAATTGGTTTTTGACATATTAGATGATGAATGATGAAGATCAATAAAAAAGAACATTTTTAAATTTACTTTTGTAAACGTAGAAATTGCCAATACCATACAAGAAAACGTTCTGCATAACAATGATTAAAAGGAACAAAATAAATGTAATATGCACTAGGGAACTTCATGGCACGGAACCATGATTAACAAGCAAGCTAAAGATGGTGAAACAGTCGGTATGAGACCCTAAATGGAGCAATATCTAAGAAAAAAAATTACAGAAGAGATGGATTGTTATTTGATTGATGATAACCTTATTATCAGAAATCAATCTACAATGAGATGACCACGATCCACCTTCTCTGCTTGTACTTATTGAGCGGAATCATTTACTTGGTCTTAACCGTATCTTCATAGGCTGATTCATGAACCCCGAGAGCAGCTCTGCCAGATGGGTCAAGGTTTTTGGACCATGATGCATCCCACTCCACGGCTTTAGCAGTACTACATGCCACACTTGGACCTCCTGGAACCGTTAATCTTGCTGCATTCTGCTTAACATGACAAACATAAACTATACGTTACAGAGAGTGAATTCTTATAATAGCAATTGGGTTATGAAACAACCTAAGCGCCACTCTCTTGAAAATGATAAAACAATGACAGTGAAGTGAGCTTGATTGTTCAATTCAGGTGACGAGATGGGAGGGTCAAAGAACAAGTCAAAATGGTAACTTAAAATACAGGTTGATTTGTGTAGCATCCATTATTTTGAACTCTATAGCTAAGTAATGCCTTAGATAAGTTCATCCAACTTTATTTCAACAAAAACTAAATCAGGCTCTCTAATGAAATCATGTGAGAACACTTGCGCAAATTTTGACCTGTTTGGCCCATTTCCTTTTTGGCTTAATTTTCAGGCTTTGTACCCCCCTTTGACCCGTGAAAGATAAAACACAGCAAAGCCAACTCAGATAAAACAAACTGTACGAAACTGCCACCTCCACTACAATGCCAACTAAAAATGAAGGGAGAAATGTCCCATACCATGAATTGTGTGAAGTCACATAAAACTTACAAAATAAGATAAGACAAAAACTATGTTAACCGACCTTGGGGAAGAACTTCTCAAAGATTGTCCGATAGTAGTATGCTTCTTTTGTAGCAGGGGTGTTTTCAGGATAGACGAAGTTTGCATTTGTGAGCATCGAATCAGTAACCTGCAATTTCAATTGTCTTCATGTCAAACAATGTTCACTTTTAAACAGAAATATAAAAGTAACCAATAGATTTGAGAACAATGAACCTGTTTGTTTGCATGATCCTTCAAACCATCTATCCAACTGTATCCAACACCATCACTGAATTGTTCCTTTTGCCTGTACAAGATGTGCTGGAAGAGGGGACACTCTTATATTTCATATACAAATTACTAGAGCCGAAGTTAATATAGTAAACAGCAAACCTTTGGCAGATAAGGTTTCTCCTCATCATCGAATGCATTGCGCAAGACCCACTTCTCAATCCTCCCAATATCTCGTTGAATCTATACAAAATAGGATGATATCAACTCATTAAAAATTATTGAAGAATTTATGGACACAACCTGATTGCATTCCAGTAAGCATCTAATACTAAAGCCTAATCATGAAAACTTTGAATCGAACACAAAACCTGAAGGTGCCAATTTCTACTCATTTGACTATTATTCAGGTATTTTCAACATCAATTATTCGAAACTAAACTACTATTCAGATATTGTAATTTTTGTGATCATATTTGACACCAACTATATTGGACAACAATGTTTTTGACCAACCAGACAAAAACAGGTATGACCTGTACCATAAATCCAGGTTTTCTTCCCTGGTAACCATGATGCCCAACCTTTGGTCAACTATATGAGTACACTGCCATAAGAAACTTAAAGCCTTTTAAACCCATCACCTAATGAGCAAAATCGTAAATCTTTCGGCAAATCCAGATAAATTTTTTTCATGCCAATATCGCTTTTGAGTTGTTACTTGCATAAAGGTGGCAAACCAAATATTTTAAGAGGCCAAATCATTTTCCAAGAACCTATAATCACTTGACATTTGGCATATAGATCATATATATAAATATAAGTTTCCTATTTAAGAGTATATATTTAAACTCATATCGAGTTAAAGCAGCATTTGAAGTGACTTTACCATCTTCCATTTTGGGTCAATGCTCATTGCAACATCAATGAACTCCTTATCAAGAAAAGGTACACGAGCCTCAAGGCCCCATGCTGAAGTAGACTTGTTTGCCCTCAAGCAATCATACAAATGAAGAGCCTTTATCTACATACAGAAAACACACACAACAAATAATATGTAAGAAATTGTATTGTGAATATTTATTATAATATGAGTAAAATGTAGAACCTTTCGACATGTTTCCTCATGGAACTCCTCCTTGTTGGGCGCCTTGTGAAAATACAAATACCCACCAAATATTTCATCTGAACCTTCCCCAGAAAGAACCATTTTTACTCCCAAAGACTTGATTTTTCGTGACATGAGAAACATTGGGGTGCTAGCTCGAATAGTGGTCACATCATAGGTTTCAATATGGTAAATGACCTCCTCAAGTGCATCAATTCCTTCCTGATTCAATTAACGCTATGGTCATCTGTATGATAACATATATGTAATGTATGCATTTCTGTTTTTTATTTGATTGATAAAAAATATACCTGAACAGTAAAGTAGAACTCATGGTGGCGGGTTTTAAGATAATCAGCTACCTCTCTGGCAGCAATCAAATCAGGAGAACCCTAGAAAGAAAATTGAAATGCAAATAGATAAACAAACATTTCCTGATTGTATTTAGGAATATAAATAACGAGGTCAAAGAGAACGATAAACAGAATCTATGCATAACAATATAACATTGACCTTCAATCCAATGCAAAAGGTATGCAACTGTGATCCCCACTGACAATAAGCTTCCGAATCAATCAGATGGCGTGAAGCAACAGCAGCAACAAGAGACGAATCAAGGCCTCCAGAAAGAAGTACACCAAAAGGGACATCTGTCATAAGCCTTTTAATCACAGCCTGTAAGTAGGTCAGATTAAAAAAAAAACATATTTTTAGTACATTCATGCTCAGTATATGTGGACTCTCATATGGATGTACACATAAACAAGATTCTACGAACTGCATTCAAATTCAAATCTCATAATAAAAATTATAAGAATATCAACATTCATCTCAAGATAAGTTTCACATGGAGTATCTAGAATAAACAAACCTTCTCAAAGGCATGACGTAAAACTAGAGGATCATATGGAGTTGAAGGGATGCGTTCGGAATACCATTGGGGGTTATACCACCTTCTCAGCCCACCTGTGACGTGACAATACATTAAAGAATATGTACATGGTGAACTAAAGCAAGATCTCCTTACAGAATACATAATAATTCATTAGGGTGGTTGATTTTAATAAAATTTTGTCACCTTTTTGGCTGAAAAGTCTAGTTATAAGTTTACTTGAGCTATGTACTAAAAAAGAACAAGTATTTAGGACAAGTATTTACAGTAAAAAAATGAACAAGTATTTACTCTAGGTATTTACATTAGCTATGTAAAAGCATCTAATGTCAGGAAGCAAACCTATAAGATGAACATTACATAATATGCGCGAACAACCATCTCAAATACTAGAAGACAATCTATTTGATCCAAGAATGAAATACATTGCTTGATTATAGAATAAGATTATGCATACCAGTTTTGCTAGAATATATATGCCCTGGAAGGAAGGACATAAATTGTTCACAGTCATCACTCAAGGCCTTCATTTCTGATGCAAACCACACAGAACCTACACATGAAATAGAAAAAGATCACTACATTTATCTTTTTATAACAACCAATTGGAGCAATGATGTAATAATGGATATACATACCATCAAGACCCCAACCCAAGTAAAGTGGGGTGATACCGATAGCATCCCTAGCTGCTATGTAACTTTTATCACGAGTGTCCAAAAGCACAAAGGAGAACATTCCATCCAGCATATGGACAAAGTCTTCTCCATATTCTTCATACTAGCAATCAACGAGAAGCCACGTTAACACAACATATCAAGTTAAAAAATTCAGATGCTCGGAGATGCAACTCTTGATACAAATTTACTATTTCATTACCAGAATGCAGTTTATTTAATATAATTATATTATTTGGTAATGCTTCTACTAAATGAACTCGGGCAAAGTGTAACCCTGTCTGCACAAGTTGTAAAAGCTACTTACAAGATGGGCAATCACTTCGCAGTCACTTCCAGTATTGAACTTGTGAGACTTCAGTTGCTCCCTCAACACTTTATGGTTATATATCTCCCCGTTAACCTAAATGCAAAAATCAACATTTGACTTGCCTCGTTAAACAAGATATGAAAAAGTTAACCATATGACAAAAATCCTGGGTCTCTTAAACTATAATATTTCTATATTAAACCAGCAGCCACTGAAATGCTAAATGGAAACAGAGCGAAGGCGAAAACTCAGCAATCACTTTTTAACATGTGCTAGTTGTTGAAGTATTATTATGTAGCTACATGTTTAATTTATCTGTTTAGTGTGTTAAGAGAGGATCTAACAGTGGCAATTGGGCAGTCAGGCGGTTGTGTCATAGGTCAAAACAGGTAGGGTAGGGTTGTGTTCATCCCTCAAACACTACTCGTCCATAAGATTTTGAAAAAACTTCAAACAACAAGTGTGTCAAATATGACAGTCGAATGGCACTAACACAAGATCTTGGTCTCTTAGTTCTAACAATTCCAAAAAAACAACCGTTACTGGAATGAAGCTGGGAAACAATACAACTAATTGTTTTGAGAAGAAACGTACATACATGTTACCAAAAAATATGATATTATTTGATGACAGATGATTTTAAACATATATATTAGTACAATAACAATTGTCTACGGAATTCAAAAAAATCATTTCACGGACCGTGACAATAATGGTTTTGTCTTCATTATAAAGAGGCTGATCTCCAGAAGCAGGATCTACAATAGCTAATCGTTGATGGGCAAGATAACAGTCATCCTCGCTGTGCAACCCACTCCAGTCGGGACCTCTATGGCGCAACCTGATACAGGAAGCAAAAAACATAAATAAAAGAAAAGAAAATTGGTAATATACATGGCCGGCTTTGGCATAGGCCAAAGCGGGAGACCGGCCAAGGTCCGATTTTTTGAGGGGCCCGAAATTTTGAACTTCTATATATAAATATATAATCAAGTAAGCTCATTAAACATGTGAGAAACTCAATAATAATTCAAAAAATAAATCATATACCTTAGCCTATAAAAAAAAACTCAGCTACACATCTTTTGTCAATAAAAAAATATATTATCGTTGTTTCTTGACACATGAAAAAGAGTACCCCCCGTCGTTTCTTTATTGAGAGCAAGCAACAGTATAAGAAAAGTCGAATAAATGATGGGGTCAATTTATTAAAAGTTACATAGGATTGAAAATTTATTATTAGTATTGTATTTTAATTATTATTTAAGTTTATATCGGAAAAGCTCATGTTTTTGTTAAAGCTTTATATCTCTGAATAACTTTTACTATATTTATTGATATACTACTAATATTTATCGTCCTTTTTAAAAGTGGTTTACATTGTTGTGCCTATTCTAGGAGCCTTTTTTTTCCGGCTCATCCTAGGCCCATAAATCCTCAGAGACGGCCTTGGTAATATATCTAGTGAAATCAAAAGACGAGTGCTAAACTGCTAATTAATAATTATATAAGCTTAAAATTTACTATTTTGGAAAGTATTAAACGAAGTAAGCAGGCGGTTAAATGACCACCTAGTGCTTAAATCAGTTACCAATAGATTAGGCAGATGCCCAAGAGAAACAACCATATGAAGTCCAATCAAACACCCCATAACTTTTAATCACAACCACTTCAGTTCACCGACCTATTAATAGTATAAATTCATTTCACACAAGTATTAACAATTTTAACTCAATAAATAAAACGAGTCACCACCAACCCCATTCGTTGCCGAACATGAAGTGTTCAATCCTACTACATTGCACGAGTACATGCTACTCTTATAATGATCCTTAACTTTTGTTTTTTAACCGTTTAACCTTTTTTCCCCTAACGGCTTACCCTTTTCATGACATGCTACTCATAATTTTCAAACGATTTCATTTGATTAATCATGTTTCTCAATCCTCAAACTTCCGTTAGTACTTTTTTTTTTTAATATGTTAAAATCCTTAACTTTAGTCTAGTTAATGTGTTTTTTTTTTCTTCATAAACATATGAGAAATACATGCATTTTTCATATGATGACATCATTTTAAATTTATGCTAGGGTTAAGTAATGAAACACTTAATCAAATGATTTGTACTAGATAATGTGGGAAATCTCCAACAAAAGGTAGACTTGTATATGTATGCATGTGTGTGTATGTATATACATATATTCCCCCAAATCTTCCATTTTGAAGTGAAAACTCCTTATAACATACAACCATATATATGTTATGTATATATATATATATATATATATATATATATATAGGATAGGATTAACGTGGGAACCAAAACAAGGATGAGAACTATGAGAACCCCTATTTCCCCTCCCTCTTTCCCCTTTTTGGTATGGTTTTTTAATTATTATTATTATTTTATTTTATTTTTTAATAAAAATCCAATCCAAAAAAAAAAAAATTTTCAAAAAATTTTCAAAAAAAAATAAATTTTCTATGGATTATGTGTTGAAAACGAATGGAGACGGTACGAGCATAGCCCTTAGTCGAACGGGAGGGGGCTTCGCCCTTGGACCTCAAGAAATTTATAAAAGGGTTGGGGGCTGAACGCATTTGGGAATGGTTTGGATTTGATGGGCGGCAATTCAATAGATGGCGGTGGTTGGATACAGTACGAACGTAACCCTTAGCTGCATGGGCTACGCCCTTGGAGGCGGTGGTGATCGGAGTTTGTGAGTCTCGAAATGGGAGAGAAAGAGATGAAAATTTTTGAGAAAAAATAAAAATGAAAGTATAAAAAAATGAATATTTGTAAAAAAAATAATTTTTTTAGTGATTCTCACTTAATTTTATTTTGGTTCTGATCATTTCACTATATATATATATATAAGAAACAGATTGAATGGAATAATGAATGAAGATACAGAGAAAATCAATAAACAAAAAGAAACGATGGGGGGTTACCGTCTAGAGAGTTCAATGATTCTGGCTCTCTTAGCCTGCGAGCAATCCACACAGCCAAACACCGCCAGTATTCCACACATCTTTCCTCGCTCAATCAATCAATCAATCTTCTTTTTTATATCAACAACAATAACGGCATGCAGTATCAGCCTCCACCCCTCTGTGTGTGTCTGGCTGCGCAGACCGATTTATATATTTGTGTTTGTGTGTGTGTGTGTAGATTGAGATTCTCCTAGCTAGTAAAACACATGGTTAATCTCGGCCGTTGGTTTGGTTTTAGAGATTCTCTTCTATGTATTGATTGATGAGCATATATATATTTCCTTTATTTTATTACAAGGTTTTGGTTGGGGTTTACTCGAAAACCAAACCAAACCTCATTTCGAAATTAGTCCGACCCGAATTATGATTTTTGTGTCAACCGAGCCGGGTCATGTTTCATCCAATATTTTAAAAACCGGATTTTTCATCGAACCGGTCAGTCAACCGTGAACGATTGAATTTGTCATACCGGTTGAATCGACCGGTTCAACTGTTTAGTATTTTTTTTTACTTTTTTTTTAAATGTTACTAAACTTGTTACAATCCATTCAAAAATAATACAAAATAGTTATAATCCAAAGTAAATATATGTTTTAATGTTCACAAACAACTAAAAATAGCATTAAAGTATACACATCATCATAAAAAGTAAAAAATAAAAAATAATTTTTAAAAATAAAAAAATTCAAAACCGGTTGAACCAGACCAGTCGAACTGGACCAGTCGAACCGGAAAAACCGGCCTGTTGGTGCATTTTAGGCATTTCCGCGTTTAATATAACGTCTCCTATGTTTTGAGGATGATTAACAATACACGAAAGAATGACAAAATTATATAAATATTGATTAATGCATGTATACGCTATTCTCAAAGCTAAAAACCGCAAACATCAAGTTTGAAGCAAAATGTAGCAGTCTGCTGTTTCGTTGTCTCACGTTTGTTCGGCCACCGTTCGACGTTTTCAAGACCTGAAACTTTGAGAACATGTTTATTACAACATATTTAGGTATTCTAATTGGTTAGTTTGTGCATTTGATCACTTTGAATTTTTCACACATTTTGAGCTAAAATTTAACTAAGTGTTGGGAGGTCAAAGTTAGTTAATGGGATGGGTCAATGAAAGTCAAAGTTTTATAAGATTAAATTGGCTGGAGATATGTCTTCTAGAAAGCATATCTCTTTCATCTTCCCCAAATAATTTTCTTGATCTTTCATTCATCCAAGAATTCTCCAAATGAAGAAACCAATTTCTCCACATTTCAAAATAACTTTTAAATCATTCATCAAAGAGGAAAAATCTGAAAAGTGTATTACCAAAAGTGAAGCTATACTCTTTCTTATACATTCATGTGATTTTCCAAGATTCAAAGTTTCTTCATTTTGGGTAAGCATCAAACTATCTTTCTAAACCTTGTTTTTATACATTAATAGTAATAGAAAGATGCTTGCTGCTGATTTTGACCTCACTTGAACGGATTGAAACTTTTGTGAAAAACAAAGTAAAAATGTGATCTGTTGCTGCACGGATGCTCATGCGTTCGTCCGTGCCAACGGGCAGTTTTCTCTTTGTTCTATAAAATCCAACCTTTGTTACATTTGTTCCTCACCTTTTGCAAACTATACTTACTGATATTTAAAGTGATCTTAAGCATTCATACATCATTTATAATTGTGAGATCATAACAAGAGTGAAATTGTAGTGAGGATTATTGTAAGATTTTTTCATTACTACAATTGTAATACTTCATACTAGTGAGTGTGAAGTTTGAGTGTTGAAGTTCTAGTGGTTAGAATTTCATTGATTGAAATCTCTAGTGGTTAGAGATTTTGGTGATTGCTCTTGAAGTGTCAAGAGCGTGTTACAATCCTAGTGGTTAGGATTGGGTGTTGTAATTCGGACCCAACACCGATTTTGGAGAAGATAGTGCTACAAACTCTCGATTAGTGAATCAAGGAGTGGATTACGGTGAATTCGTTAACATTCACCTAAACCACTATATGTCGCGGTGTTCTCATTGTGTGGTGATATTCTCCTTACTCTATTCCTTTGTTTGAGTTTATTACATAATTGTTATCATTATTAAGTGTTTTGCACAAACAAGTTTCAAACAAAGTGTTTTCATACTTAACCATTCAAAAGGATTGTAAAAATTGGTATAATCTATTCACCCCCCTCTAAATTACATTTACATCCATTATGTGGGAAGCTCGATCAATTGGCTTATATTTAAAAAAGAAAAGTCTCAACCTAGTGACTTCAAGAATAGCCTCCTCCATCTTTTCAATCGAATGCCGACCCTTATTGAAGAGCTGAAAATTGGGTTCCTGCCAAATGAAGTAGGTCGTTGCACCAAGAACTAGATTAAAAACCACATTACTCACTGTCCACCTATGAACAATTTGCTTCGGCCAAGATACCATGTCTTCCAAATGATTTGAAGAAAGATGCCATCCTGAGAGCTGCTTCGCTTTCAACTAAACCTGAGACAAAAAAGAACACTAAAAAAATAGGAGACTATGAGAACCCGATTGTGTACCACAAAGAGGACACCAAAGCAGGTTGAAGTCAATAGCTGGGCCGACATCCTATTGCTTCAACCGGTCTTGGGTCTTTAACTTGCATCTTAAAATCAGCCATAATGTGATAGAATGTCGGGGAATCCATTGAGCAAACCAAACAACATAAAACCACTTAACCATAACAGTCATTGGCCGAATGGTTTCCTAAACATTCCAATCCCTTGGCCATTTCCATGTGCCACCAAAATCAAATCTGCAATAGAGTTTGTAAGGTGAAAATCGCTAGTGATAGCTCGATTAGAGATAAAACTCGATAAAAGGCATATAAAATCCCATTTATCAAACCACATCTAAACAGATTTGCCATCACCTATTAGGAACCAAAAATGGTCACGAAGGACATCACGGATACAAAGAAACTTCCTTCATCCCCAACTCATATCCCCGTTAGAAGGAATATCCCAAAAGCTTCTCCCTCATAATTTATGCATGTGGACCCAACAAACCCACATTGCTTCAAAAATATTCATTTCCTAACTTTAACGTTGGAAATCCTTCATTAGGTAGCTCTAAGAGTCCTTATGCATTAAAATGGTCATTTGACCAAACAAATTCCAAACAATGATTTTAAATGAAATCATGGAAAATTCCACCATTTTAGATAGTGGAAAAATACACCAAATTTTGGGTAATAGTAAACCTACCATTTTTGGTAGTACACCAAATTTTGAGAAACACGGAACCTACCAATTTTGGAAAATGTCCACTAAATCTTGTTGGAGAAATCCACTCAAAAAATGTCCATCAATTCTTGTTGATACATTCCACTCAAAAAACACTATGTTTTGTTGAAATAATCCACTAGTTGGTCTATTCATTATGCAAAGAAACTTCCTCCATCCCCAACACATATCCCCGCTAGAAGGAATATCCCAAAAGCTTCTCCCTCATAATTTATGCATGTGGACCCAACAAACCCACATTGACTCTTTATAAATCGAAATGTTCCGAATATAGGTAACCATTAGAACAACATTCTAGTCTCACAATCTCTGAATTCCAAGACCACCCTCATTTTTTAGCAAGCAAACCACATCCTTAGATACTTTTGTCTCCCATGCTTCATCTCCCTTGACACCACAAGAAGCCTCTAAGTTATACATTAACTCAATAAATGACCTATCAAGAGTAAATTTTGAATTCATATTCATATTTTTAGTATCATCCTGTTGTAAGAATTTTTAAACTATAAACTTTTCACAAATTTATCACATGCTTACTATTTATATCTAAACTACTTTATAAAACATTTGACTTGAATATTAAATTTTTAATTTTCAAGTATTACTAAAATTACTATTACCATTTTACCTTATCATTTAATATTTATATATTAATTTACATAATCATTTTTCATTTTTAAATATTCTAGTAATAAGCAAACACACTTTTTATATACTCTTATGTTAGACAATTCAGAATAAACAGTCGGCGAAACCGGGTGCTGGCCACCATCATCTTTTGACACAGTTTACACATTAATTTTTTATTTTCTTTTTTTTTTAAATCATCCCACAGTACGTATTATGAGTAATAATTATAAAAGGATATCATCCGTAATACAACATTACGTACCTTAGGCACTGCATCTCTCACATACCGAAAATTCAATAGGTACATTTAATAAATTTCGAAGGCCAAAATGAAAACTTTTTTCTTAACAAATCTACTTACGGATCATTTCGATAGATCTATATATATATAACTAAGAGAGGATAATATTTTTCTTACTTGGCATTTATAAGAGTTTGACACATTGGATTTTTGATTAGTTGTCATCTTTTTGTGTTAGTTTATGTCATTTATATAGCCATGTCATCATATTTAATTTTAGTCATTAGTCAAATTTAGTTATTAGTCAACTTAAATAAATTTTGGTAACAAATCTAAAGAATTTATCAAAAATAAATCTAATCAAAGTAATTCGTGTCCATCGTCTATATCATTTGAATGATAGAAATTTAAAAGCTATCCCTTTTTTTTGTTAACTTAGTTATTATTTATTAATTTAAATTATAATTTTTTTGTTAATCTAAAGATTAACTAATAACTATAAATTATTTAAAGATTTATATTATTAAAATATATAAAAAGATATATATGTGAAACAACTAATTTTTCCCCCCACAATTATAACAATATAGAATTAATTCGACTTTTTTTTTTCTCCCTCTTAGACATACTATTAAGCTACACCATTTTTTGTTATGTCTCCTATTTTTGTTTTTGTATTTCTTGATTATAAACATTCTATTTACTTTCCCCATCATATTAAGCTACCATTTGTTGTTTTGTCTCCTTATTTTTGTTCTTGTATTTCTTGATTATAACTAATTTCATCACCATGATTAAGAATATAATTCCTATTAAATGAAATAGTATATTGATAATTCGTTCTTTTGTGTATTAGATATAGATTGAGAATTAAAGGAATCCACTCACTCTTTAGATTTTTTTATTTGACAATGATGTTTGAGATATTTCATATTAAATTTTCTTTGATTTCATTTGTTGTTATATTTTTTATTCATTGTTTTGTTGTTCATGCTTCTTATGTAACAAGATTGATATCTTTATTAAAAAATAACTTTTGAGTTTTGATGCAACTACTATAATATTTTAGTGTTGATGTTAATTATTTAAAAGAAGAAACAACTTTTGCATGACTATCCCATTTAAAATATTATTTATTTCATTGATTGTAGTCGTTATTATTGAAGATTTTGATGGTCTTATACATGAATTTAAATTTTCTTATTTTATTACAATTATTTTTTTCAACCGTACAATGTACGGGGATTAATCTAGTAATATAATATAATAATAATATATAAATACAATAGTACAAAGTGAATGGATGTGATGACAGTAGGGACAAAAGAAGGCACAGGTGTCAGCTGGTGTGCGGGGCCACGTAAATCCTAGAAGAACCATCAAAGAAATGCACGTGAAAGATAGCACGTGAGCATGACACGTAGGCAGTAAAGAAGGTTAACCCATGAAAGACAGGTCACCTCAACAAGGAGAGCACATGCCCCCACCAACCTGTTGCACCTTTTCTTTTTCACTATGTCTGTTTCCCTCCTTCCCTTTTCTCTCATTTATCATTTTACTTATATTATTTATTATATATTTATATATACAGTATAAATTAAGATTTTTTTCAATTGGTAATTATTAATTATTAGTTTAGTAATTAACTAGTCATTATACTAGCGCGTTTTCGCGGGACACACTTTTTATACGACAAAGTTTTATTTACAAACAATATATAGTAGTATTAGTGTAATATAAAGACATTTATGTCAAAATTTTGAGCCCAAAATTAAAAAAAGGCAACAAAACATGTAGCTATAATAAAAATAACGTATAAGAATAGTAAGATGTATAAAAACATAGAATAAACAATAACTATATGAATACAAATAATGACACTTTGATGACGGTGATGTAATATAGTGTCTTGTTTTAAATGTTACATGAACGTAAGACGTAATGGTAATGAAAATTATTATATATTAATAAACTTTATATATAACGAAACAGAGGAACATAATCAAATCCAAATGTTTAAAGGTAAAACTGTAAATGTGTAAAAGTTGTTTGACAGAAACATGAGAACTCAAAAGTTTGATGTCAAAAAACTGAAAACAAAAACTTTGACGGGGGCAAAAGTTAAAAGATCGAAACTTTAGGGGATAAAAATGAAAAGAGGCAAAAGTCAAGTTGTACTTTATGCACATAAAGTTGTACTATGATGAGAGGCAAAAGTTAAAAGATAAAAACTTTATGGGGTAAAAATAAAAATTGACAAAAATTAAAAAGGTATTGTACTTTATGCATATAAACTTGTACATTCCATGTTAGTTTTTAGTATATATATATATATATATATAATTTTTCTAAGCTAAGACTGTGGGGAGTAAGAGCTCTTGATGGAAGCCCCGGAGGTCCATGTGAAACCCCTTCTTTTTTCTTGGAGTGAGACATCCTTTAAAGGGGCGTTTTATTTTGCCATGTGGCATTGTATAATTGGTTGAGGGGTATTGAAAAGTGAAAAAGGTAAGGAGAGAGAGAGTAGGTTGTGTGAGGTTGGGCGTCCAAAAAGGAACGTGAACCGCGTTTGACCAGGCCGGAAAGCCCCATGGGTGGTGTTCCCGGCATTCTAGGCGTTTTATGGGCGTTTTGAGGGGAGGGGACGCCCTACTCCTCATAGTCTAATATTTAAATGTTAGTGCCTAAATTTGAACCCGAGATTTTCAGAGAGACACTCAGATTCAATATGTTAAAATTTAGAAACATTAATAAATGAATTCTTACAAAGTTATTAGAAAAAGATATCTCAATGATAAAACGGCTAAATATCGATTTAAGATTTGTACATCAAAGCCCATATGGACAAGGAAAAATAAAATTTGTTTACAGTTTTGCTTTAGAACCCCATAAAAGCTGAAGACATCCATTGTTCACTATTTATTACTAATAGGAATGTACCCGCGCGATGCGCGGTGGTCAATGATTTTTCAAAAAATTTAAGTTATAGTATATGAAATTCGTAAACTTCATTCAGTACATGCATCAAAAAGTGATGGTGGCCGGCCGCCGGCTTCGCCGACTGCCGGTTCTAGACTGCATAACTCACGGGTATATAAAAAAAATGTGTTTGTTATTATTGTTAGAATATTTAAAATTGATTATGTAAATTAATATAAAAAT
>JAOEHQ010014355.1:0-36736 GCA_025447715.1 Asclepias incarnata
GCTATACCACCGCTATAACCAATATCTCAAATATCGGTCCTCGACCGCTATACCGCTATTTTCCGTATTAACTACTTGTTTATATATGTGTATATATAATACTCCTATAAGGACATCTACTGTTCAATTTTCACAATACTCATTTGTTTTGTCTATTTTTTTTCTCTTAACTTTGTAATTTTCAGGTGCCAGTAGATCAACCATGTGTAGCATTGCAGATGATAGGTAGCATTACAAGTTCTTTGGTTTCGACAAAGTTAAGGATGATAAATATGCAAAGGAAAATATAACAAGAATAGGAGAGGAAGAGAGTCTATTGGCATCTAAATTGTGCTTGTAATTTATTTGTATCCATATTTGAATTTTGAAGTCCCTATACAACGAGTAGTTTTTTAAGTGAATTTTTATGTCCTATTTCATATTTATAAATAGAAAAAAATACAAACAAAACAAACCTTACACATATACATGTATATTTCTAATTTGTTAATAAATATTGTTTATCATGATATTTAAATCTGTAACTTTTTAGTTAATTGGTTACCTCAAATACTGTTATATCAAAGGATATATCAAGCTCTTTATTAAACTAACTCTATTATTATTATTATTATTATTATTATTATCTATATAAGTACAATGTTTTCCTATTATAGTTGTTGGTAAGGTGCTATATTTATATAACTTTGAAATATTAATTTCTTCATTTGACCACAATTCTGAATTTGAGATTTTAATGCCCAGTACTGGGCAGTTATCAATTTTTATTTTTATATTTTATTTTTTTTATATATAGATATTGAGGTTCTGGTTCAAATAAAACAAGTATTAAAGTAAAACAAATAAAACAATTATTTTTACTTAACTGAAAATCGTTGTGCATCATAAAAATCTCCGTGCATCATTGTATATACTTGTGTCTATGAATCTTCGTGCATCAATTTTATCATGATCTAATGGTCAAGATCTTATCTTACTTATTTTACTTTAATACTTGTTTTACAATAACCTACCCCTAGATATTGATATTAGTTTATAAATTTTCTGAACTCTCTGAAAGTATCTATTAATCATATTATAAAACTCAATCAATCAAACTAAATATAAAGGTGAACGTAGGTTATAATCCTTCAAACCAAAAACACGTTCCAAAAAAGTACATCCTCAATTTATGGTGTCAAAGTTGCTTTAAAATTGATAAAAGTCGTTTATTGACTGCCTATGGAAATTACTTTCTTGCAAGCAAGTTTTTACTTTATTATTATTATCAAATAAATGTCCCCTAAATTACTTAGTCTAAGAGCATATAATGTCCAGAATGCCACGACGATGTCACATCAGTTTTCACCATTTCATTAGTTTTGAGCCATTATAGACGCATGACTCCGCAAAACGCAAAACACCATTTTTTTCATAATAAATATATATACCTCCATAGATACATATAATACAAAATAAAAAACAAAACAACAAAAGAAAAACAACGCCCAGCCATGACATGATAACCCAGAACACATAACCACGATCCGGCGCTGATTAAGGAATGCGAATGGTTTGGCACCAACCCGTGTCATCGGCGACACCCACCCCGAACATACCTAGATCTAAACTAATTTTTGTTTTCTTTACTCATACATTCATAGTAATTAATTGACTAATTGTTCCCCATTAATCTGAAATTCTTTTAAATACTATGCTTGCCAAATTTGGGTCAATCACAATTAAATAAATGCAAATACTGAATAAATTGATACAAACTGACCTTATAATATATTATATTTAAAACAAATTCAATGTTACTAAAAATGTTTAGCATTTTAGTTTCTTGCATCATTCACCATCTTCCAAAAAAATTCTTTGTCCAACCACCGGCACCTACTAATATTGTAACTCTTATAAGTTTACATAATTCAAACGTTAATTACACTCAAGACCTAACCATCTTAGAAAATCTTTCAATAACGTACTTGAATCAACTTATCAATATCGATCTAATTTTTTATTTTTGTTATGCTTAGTCATATGGTTGGAACGTGTTCATGATAACTTGAAGATCTTGTGACTTCATATCACTGTTATAGGCATAGCCTAATGGACCATAGCATATGCATGTTCGTAAAATAAACTAGCATGGTGCTTACACAATACGATAGTTTTGTGTTCAATTCTGTTCAGATAAATTTTGCCAAAGACAATCTAATACTAGGATTAGCAAACCTATAAATAAATACATCATAAATTCATAACAATGGCTAAGAATTTTTTTCTTCTAGATGTTCATAATGATATATTAATTCCTCTAATTAAATGTAGTTCTTTTCGTCCACAACACCATAAACACGTTCTCATTTAATCATTCTGGACAAACCCTCTATAAATTTTCGAAGATGGGTGTGTTTTCTTTCATTGTTGTGATATACATATATTTTTTTTTTCACATGGAAATTTTTTTAATTTATGTACTCTTCATTCTTTCATATTTGTATGGAGGAATGGCCATTGGCATGACGACCCAAGATGGATCAGAGAGGTGGGGTTATGTTCCAGTTAGGCCCAGTATGTTTCTGTTTCCTTTTATCATACTCTAAATTCAAGAGTACATATATATATATATTGTTACATCATTATTATTATTATATATTATGTATATGTATATATCTCAATTTTATTTAACATATTATGGTCCACATTTTTATTGTATGAAGTTTTGGGTTAATGTTTTCATCACGTTACCTCTGGCTCTGTCACACCAACCTCATCTTTATAAACTAAAATGCAATTGAATATGAATAAATAATTATGAATATATGAATGAAGTTAAATAACTGGTTACAAAAAGATGTACTCTAACATGTTATTTATTAAGCATAAGTTATACATTGATAATTATGTCTCAGATAAGTTCAACTTAATTATATATTGTTTATATCATTATTTATGAATAAATATATTATGACAATAACGTTCTTCTTAATTTTATGTTGAAAACGTACAGAAGCTTACATGTTTTGGTGGTATTATAAAAGTCCATACAGAACTCAAGATCCAAACAAGGCATGGCCAGTTATTCTATGGTTACAGGGAGGACCAGTAAGCGATTCGATCTAACTTTTATACGCTTAAAAACTAAATTTAGATCATCTCAAACTAATTTTCCATTTTGTGGATATATATACAAGGAATAAGATCTATCAATGTTAGCACAAAATACAAATCAATCTCAAAAGATGCTATATCGTTATAATTAAAAGCCAAAATGCTTTGATGGTATGCTATATGTTGTATTAAAAAACGGACCCGATGTTACAATATTAGATATAACTAAAGAACATTAATTAAAACATGCGTGCATAAATAGTTGTACTTTTTATAATAAAATTCAAGGGTGAGTTTTTGATATAAAAGGTACAAATTTTTTACGTACGATAATGACAGCTCTTAGGGTTGTAGTTAACATAATTTTTAAAAATGTGTTAAACCAGTAATTAAAAATGTGTTTCTTTTGGGGTGGTGTGTTATGCAAACGTACTAGGGTTCCTCAGGAGTTGGTTTCGGGAATTTTGAAGAAATGGGGCCATTGGACACTTCGTTAAACACTAGAAACTCTACATGGTTGAAGAAGGCAGATCTCTTGTTTGTGGTAAGCAGCCAAACACACTCGTTATATTTTACATTTTCTTAATTTTAAAGAAACGTAATTAAATATCATATATGTTTTGCATATATATACAACTTGTTTTGTATACAATTTTTTTTTTTGTTCTTTTTATTAATAAAAAAATACAGATTACTGTAGTTTTCTATTAGCCAGGACTTTACTGTATGTATTAAAAGGAGTATTAACGTATCAGTTGCCATTGCTAAATAAAGCCCTAAGGGCTGTATATAAGGTGTATTAAATAGTTGTACACTAACCATAAAATTCAGGGGGTGGGCTTTTGATATGGAAAATACAACTTTTTTATGCACGTTAAGTGCAGCTCTTAGGGCTGCATTTAGCATTTTCCTTAAAACAATACGACTAATTATGCCCAAACAAAGGCATGCATTACTAACAAAAAAAAAAAACTTGTAGAATCCTCGTATTATACTTCTTTTATATATGCGAATGCGAGTTAACTCTTCATGATTTTCTTGTTTAAAAAAAAAATAGGATAATCCAGTTGGGGTTGGTTATAGTTTTGTGGAGGATGAAACATTATACGTGACAAATGATGAAGAGGCTGCAAGAGATTTGACAACATTGTTGATTGAAATATTTAATAACGATGAGTGCCTTCAAAAAAGCCCTCTTTATATAATGGGAGAGTCTTATGGGGGTAAATTTGGTGTTACACTTGCACTATCTGCTCTCAAGGCCATTCAAGCCAAACAATTGAACCTCATTCTTGGCGGTAAGTTAATTGCCTTTAACTTTGAAATTAAAAAGAAAGTAATATATATGTATTGTATATTTACCAAAACAATTAAAATAAAAATCATATTGTTATGAGAAACTCCTTTTGGCTAATAGCAAATCTTGAACTTGTGATCTTTTTGTGAGAAACTTATGATCTCTCACATGTTGGCTTTTTCCATTCTTTTCAATTTTTTCTTTTAAAAATGATGTTTGGGGAGAATGTATAAAAATTGTTTGCTTTTAAGTAAATTAAGTAGAAGGTATATATATTTAATTAAGGATATGTTCATACATGGTTTATAGGAATTGCATTGGGGGATACTTGGATCTCACCAGAAGACTACGTGGTAATAATCTCAACATTTACTACTAGATAGTAGAATTTCAGTAAAATAAAATAGAGAAAATAATGTGAATACCAAACAAAAAACAAAAATATACCGATTTAACCAACTTATTTCATCTTTTTAGAAAATACCCGACAAAATCGCAAGCTTCTTCTGCGATTTTGAAAATCTTGACTATTAAGTTTTGATATGTTAAAATCTTGACTATTAAACATAAAGAAACAAAGAATTTGGATTTAAATACAAAAAAATGATTATTTTTTCTTGATGGCAAAGTAAACAAATATAACCACATAAGTTATCTATTATAAAGTATTTTATTTATTATAAAGGATTTAAGTTAACAAAATATATCATATTGTTCATAGTCCATGCTTTAAAACAAGTTTTTTTCTAAAAGATAAAATTAAAAAAAATAAATTTAATGATTAGGTTATATTTAGTAACAGAATACAATACAATACAATGATTAAAATTGAGTAATGAAAAATAATTAAGGTGACAATTAATGAACATGGAATTTATTTCAGGCTTCATGGGGTCCTCTTCTCAAAGATGTCTCAAGACTTGACAACAATGGCCTAGACAAGTATAATAGGTTTGCGTTTTATTTTTTCCCTAATTTCAAACTCGTATTTTTCTTTACAATTCTGGATTAACTATACTTAATGGTTTAATTTATGATTTTATTTCTTTATAAATATAAATAGCTTAGTCGATGAGATTAAGCAGCAAATGGCCGATGGTCATTTTGAAGATGCAATTCATACATTAAACGCTTTAGAAACCGGACTACAAATAGATACCAATCACGTGGTAAGTTCTTTATTTATTAAAAGAGGCTGCTAGTTTATGTGACTTTATTGGCACTTCTATTTATGTGCATGAATATTTTTCTTTCTAAGAAAAAATTGTATATTTACATTTTTATCTAATTATTGATATTTTCTAATGACCTTACTTATTTTCTTCATTTACTTTTCGTTTTGATTTTTTTGAAAAGTTTAATAAGTTTTATATTGAAAGTAGTTTATTTTATATGGACAAATAATTAACAAGCATTACACACATAGGATTTCTATAACTTTTTGTCGGACGACAATGCTGCTACTTCGACCGTAATAGAGCCATCATTGGAAACATCAACCGGTGATCTTGAAACCTTGATGAATGGGGCCATTAGAAACAAGCTCAAAATTATCCCAGATAATGTCAAGTAAGGTTTTTATTTTTATTTTTATCCTTCATAAAAATAATCTATTTCTTTCTAAAACGATGATATTTCCTAATTTGAGTTTTATTTATATATTCAGATGGAAAAAACAATCTCCATCAGTTTTTAAAAGTATACGAGGTGATTTCATGAGACCAAGGATCAGTGAGGTATAAAAATAGGTTGTATATGTTAGAACTAGCGAAATCAACTAACATTATTAATTGTACTGTAGTTGATTTCGATCATGATTATTTGTGTTTTCTAAAAGCGTTTACAAGAGCATCTTTCTTTTTGGTATATATAATAATAAAATAAAATGAATGCTTATTTAGTTTGTCTTAATAATATATATATAATAATTAGGTTGATGAACTCTTGGAAAAAGGTGTCGATGTAACAATTTACAATGGCCAAGTAAGATTCTAGTTTTCACCATATGGTTTATAAAATTATATTCATACTTTTGCCTAACTATTGTATTTTGATAAACTACCAAGTACTAAATGTCAACTTAAATTTTGGTTCGTTGTTTGTAGCTTGATCTCATTTGTGCAACTAAGGGAACTGAAGCATGGGTCGAGAAGCTCAAGTATGTTACACATTCACCTTACGTCGTTTACAACCCGTATGGCCGTATACGATGTTGTTAACCTTATGTGAAAAATAGTATTTATTTTTAAGGGTAATGTTACTCTTAAAAAGAAAATATTCAATTTCACAAAAGTATAGTGAGAGGCTTTTATTCTGTAGTTGTCTTTTTAGTAATATGTGTTACCAAGATATATAAAAAGTGACCTGTTAACACTATTTTGATGATATAATTTTATGAAAGGTGGGAAGGGCTAGATACATTTCTGAGGATGAAGAGGACTCCAATATATTGTGGAGATGAAAAGGTTACAAAAGGTTTTACCAAGTCTTACAAGAATCTACACTTTTATTGGATCCTCGGTGCTGGTCACATGGTGAGTCAAACATCTATTGTTTTGGTTATAAGTTTTTACTGACTATTATTTTTAAAAATTTAATAATGCAAATGCATCAAATAACTTTTTTTTTTAACACAGTACATGTTTATCATTTCCCATAAACTTTTAGTTGCTTTAAAATCTCACTGCAGATTAGTCATGATGCCTATCTAATATATTTTCTCTAGTTTTATCGTCATTTATAAAGAAAAAATATATATTTATATGTCCCTGTGTGCCATTTTGGCAAAAATATATTATGACGGGGACACCATAACCCCCATATGAAACATCTTATTTGCAAAAGTGTATTATGAGGGGAACACCATAACTCCGTGTGCCATTTTGGCACCGATCATTGTCCGCCACCCCAAAAGGATGACTCCGGACAACTACCTTCACATAACTTTTTTTGAATCTCTTAAAATCTTTATCTGTTCGGTCAGAAACTGAATTGGAAAAGTAAAAATAAATCAGTGATTGACAATTGACATGAAGAATTTGACTTATCAGGTCAGTCTAATGGTAATTCAAAATAAAAAGCGTAGTAATATGATTAGTTAATCAAACAAAGGTACAACAAGACCCCAGACTGGGGCATAAACCCATTCGACAGAAACTACTGAATTGACAGGGACTGTATGTATGGTTTGTGTTTGTTGTTTGCAGGTACCCCAAGACCAACCCTGTGTAGCATTCAATATGGTGGGTAGCATTACTAATTCCCCAGGACCTGCCGCCTTCTAGAAGCCTTTATATTCAACATATATATATATATATATATATATATATATAGCAAATAGGAGCATATATGTCTCAATAGAGTTTGCATACAAACATACATAAGTAATAATTAGAGAATAAAACGAAGCTTTTGATGAAACTTTTTATGTTTGTGGCTTCATGAAATCATCATAACAAGCATTCGACGTCTATTCCTTCTTATTTTATTGGTTTTACTATTTTTACTTTTGGATACTATCTTTATTTTATCATCGTTTTTCTTAATACTATTTTTGGCAAAGAAAAAGGATTTACTTCAAAGTTTTAAAATGCTATAATTTGGTAGCTTTATACAGCTATGCTGAGAAGCAAAAACCTGGTGCAACTATATTATAAAACAGAGATGGAACACTATGTTGGCCATTATATTGAAAATTAATAAATAAATGCCATCAACGATTTAGAATGAGAAATTGAAACTAAAATAATGATGGATTTAATTAGTCAAAAATGATAGTAATTTGTAATATTTCAAAAACTCCTTCCACGGTGGAGGTGTTACATTCCAAACAAGAGATTATATAGCATCTTCAATTGATGGGTTCAATTAACACCACCCAAATATTGAGCATAGAAATAGATATAGGATACATATGCAGATAAAATGAATCATTTCGAAAGCTAACCTCTATACAAAGTAACCAAAAATATCCTTCACGCCAGATGTACGATTTCATGGTATTGGAAGTTGAAAAAGTATGAGCAGGGTGAACCACAGGTTTCTCTTCTACAAAAATGGGAATATCTACAAGGCAGAGTCTGATTCTATTTTTTCTAGCACTTCCACTTTGGTTTTCCTTTTCCAGCCTTTCATGGTGGCCACAAGGTTTATTAACCCTACTATTTGGTTTTTTGTGTACTCCTGAGAGGTCAAGAATAGTTGCATAATTTTGAAATCAGAATATTACGATTTCAGTTGGTTTGTTGGTGCAGGAAAAAACTATTTCCTCCTTTTATTGCAAATAAGTTGCAAAGTAATGCATTCACAAAAACTAAAGGTTGCAATATGGGTGGGTTGGGTAACTGGTCAAAACAGGTTCCAGTTGATAGAGGCGGTTTTAGCAAAGGTCAAAACAGACCAAAGCTAGTTTGACGTGCAAACACTTTTTTATGGATAGAATCTGGGTTGTGTTTTTATGTCTCGATTTGCAAGACTGCCAACACTTTCTGACACTAGATTGTTGTGGCTCTCATGTAAAATATAGATCAGGAAGTGTTGGCAGTCTTGCAATCCTATCCCCTCGCTAAATCCATGTAATGGGTGCTTGGGGGGTAGTGTTGACCATATACCCTATTTGTTGATCACAAATATGCGGTGATAAAGGTTTGGGCATAAAAGAGGAGCAACCTTTATTGTCTTTTACAAATATTATTGGAGATGAAGGTCCCAAAATATTAAATAGCAAAACATTGTTATTCAAGTAAAACTTGTGTCATATGCATTTTATAAAGAAATGAAGATGGAGAGCCGGCAAATTCTTTGTAATAGTTTTAGAATAGAAGGTGCACTAAGTTGAAGTAAAAGCAAGATAAGAATATGTTACCGGATGAGTACGAGCCCAATGCACGTATTCTGTTTCGGGGAGGTAAAATGCCTGTTACAGTTACAGCAGGTCAGATAAAAAAATCACAATTTATTCTCACGGTATTAATTTTGAAATTTGTTCAGTACCGAAGACTGTAAACAAAATTTCTTCGGCTAATCAGCCTTTGGTTACCTTTATAAAAGTTTCAACTCTTTGTAACTTTGGCTTAACATTAATGGGGAGAAAATGCTGAAGGCCAGTGATCAAAACCTGAATCAACAGCACAAACCATCATTTTCAAAATACCAAGGACAGAAATGCAGAAGCAAAATCAGCAATCACCAAGCAGTGCAAATTCGAGGTGGCTTTCACCCATTTTATTTTTACTCATGATTGGGTCAATCTTGGTTATGTTTTATATCTATCAGGTCAAATGGATAAAGTTAACGTACTAGCTAAAAACAAGTCAATCACCAGAGGCCCTTTGGTCCAAAATGTATTGTTAATGCATACAAGACAACCCACTCATTCACATTATTTACTACGAACATATCAATTTTGACATGATATATTTTCTAATCATATTTAAAACACACAAATTATATAAATAATAACTTATGAAGTTGGACAAAAAGTGTTTCGAGTGAACCCAACTGGTCCCGTAACAACAATTACCCATTTGGACCCGAGCCCGTCTTGACCCATCACACAACCCGTTTTCAAATCTCTAGCATAATCAATGTATTACAATCTAAGAGAAACCTGAAAATCCAATGACATAAGAGCTCGAGCCTCATCCGTACACCTCTTCACTCGTGATAGGCCTTCAACGACGGTTTCAGAAAGATTTTCAAGTCCATATCCTACTAGGGTATACTGCACCTGGGTTTACAAATATAGTTTCTAAGAAAGGTTAGTATTCTTGGCCGGATGCTGGTGTCTTTTTTCTTTTATGATTCAATAGACGGTTAAATATTTAGCAAAGATAAGAAATGTAGAGCTTCGGCAGGCTTATTAGATATGCCGCCAAGATAATGTACTACAGAAAACCAGGTGCTGGCCTTTACCTCTTTTTGAATGCCTCCCTGATTAAGCCTCATATTGTAGCGCTTAAATTCTTCCAATAATAGATCAACAAACCTATTAAGAATAATTACTTGACCCATTAACAATTAAATTTTAATCCACAGAGAGGGGAGATCAGTGGGAATAGTAGAATGAGTAATTCTTGAAATGAAGTTATCATCTACAATAATAAGTATGACGTCCAAACAGGGATGTCTGAATGACAAGAATGATCCAGTTAGGCACATGGTTTCACACACGACAACCTGTTATGTTCCATGCCAAGTTCTTTTACTTCCCATTTAGCATTGGCAATTTGATCAGCATACCTGCCAAGTGATCCTGGTTAAACTCTTAGTAATCCATATATGTTTTTATGATGCATGCAGAAATATCATTCTAGCAAACACAATGGACTATATATCATAACAAATATATATAATAGCAACAACCATAGTTCCATGCAGTGGCGGATCTTGAACCATTTAACAGGGGGGACCGAAAGTCACGAGACCAAAAAATAATACTAAGAAAAATCATCAGGGGGTGCCCAAAGTCACGGGATCTAGAAATACCACTAAGAAAAATAAATTTTCGGATGAATTACGGATAAAACTAAATTACTGAACGAAAAAACAGAGGGGGTCGAGGCCCCCCCGGGCCCTAACAAAGCTCCGCCCCTGGTTCCATGAGAATGATAAATGTCAAGAAGAGTGACACAAAAGACATTGTCTGCCAACAGCACACAGGGAACTACATACTGCAACATAAGAAGTTTCAAAATTGTTTTTGACTTTCTTCCTAGACAAATCAAATGACCGATAATGTAGTTTATCTTATCAACAACCAATGAACATTCAATTGGTTTACATGTAGGTCTTACCCGCCAATGTGAAGAAGTAATCTTGCAGTTGTTCTATGAATTTGCTCTATGAGATCTGGCACTGAATCAACCTGATAAGATTGAAAAGTATGTCTTCCATTAAGATGAGCTAGATTATAAACTTTGAAAGAAACAGATCCCAAGTGGAGACGGGCATCTGGTAATAACCAAATAAATCAAAAACCATCAAACAACATATATATTTTTTACTTCTATCCATCGACCATCGTAAAAGTAATTCTTTGTAGAAAAGTCAAACATTGAAGTCAATTTAGTGTATTTAAGCTTTATTCCGGCCACACCATGATTGAGGACTCAAAATATTTGTTTTCATGAGAAACAATTCATTTATATAGTTTTATAAGGTTTATGGATACTGGATAGTGCCATAGTGGGAGTAGGTTTATAAATTGAATAGGTTCATAAGTTGGTGAAATGGCAAGTTATAAAACTCCTAAAAAAATTTTAGCATAGGAGATGATCATATGCTTTAGTTTGTGTTTTGCGACATGCTCTTTCCCCATAGCAACTGAAATCAGAAGGATGGATTTTATTCTTTTTGCATGCCGAGACTCCTTAGACTTAACTAAAGTTTACCAAATGCATATAGAAATCTTCAACAGTTGCTGCATTATTCTGCAGAAGAATTGAATGAAGATGCGCCTTAGATTTTTGCAATAATTGGGCAACAAGAGATATTGTGTCCGCTCCTGCACATCTTTCCTGCATCATAATCATATATTGCAGTTGAATAGGTTATTAATCCAGATCCAGAACATAGAAAACAATCAAAATGAAAGTACATAAAACAATATACTACATGGTAAGTTACCTTTAGGCCAAAAGAGGTGCCGGTCACGTGACTAAGATTTGAACTGGATATACTATTAGGCCCACTGCCAGTATGAGATAATGGTATATTCAAGGGCGCACACGAAGAGGAAGATAATGAAGAAGTTGGGGATTTTACCCACTGACAGCAATCTTGCCGTATTCTGGATAAGGCTGTTTTCAGCCGATCTGGGTACCACAAAGTAAATTCATATAGACAAGAAACCTTAAGGTCTATTTTACTTGATATTTTTCTCCTTTCGAGAGAACAGCTTTAGATTTTAGTAAGGGCAGAGAAATAATATATGTAAAGAGGAGCTAAAGAATACTCACAACCAAGAGTGTCATTCAATCCTTTACCACTCGGGTTGGTATTTCGCTGACCAAAGCTTTCAAAAACAAAATGAAAATATATCCCAAACAACTGGCATATCCCCTGTATGAATTGATAGTCTTAGACAACCAAACTTGTTTAACATGGTAAGAATAAAATTACATTAAAAACACAGAAAACATGTAAAGAATTGAGGAGCATACCTTAAAAAACTCGATATTGATTATATCTAATCTTTGCATCAGCCTCGCGTATTTATCCATCAGCCTATTGCAAGTAGATAATATTCAGTAAACTGCACTCAAAACACTTAGTCCAAGAGTCTGGAGATATAATTAACCTTAGGACACAGATTGAAGATCCTGTGTGGGCTTCCATATCTTCCATGCTCCAAGGTGAAGAGTGATTACTAGATCTGTTGGGCTTCGAAAGCCGGCTCGGTAGTTGGCTATCCTCGTCAATAAAATCTGCATGAAGATCTTCATTTTCATCTTCAGGATCAACATGACCATTGCTATGATTTGAACTATTATCAGGTGACGAGGTTTCACTGTGAGATGCCTTGTTGAAATTTTCATTAGTTTCTTCTGAGAATGCTGAAGTGGCATTGAAAAAATCATCAAACTCTTTGGAAGCAGTTTTTGGACAAAATGGATTTCCACTACTAATCCAATGGAAAAACCCACTCTGCTTGGAGCTAATTTTCACCGAATCTGATGACTTTTGGGACTGCAACTCTTTTGAGGTAGAGGACCTAGCCGATTGATTAATTATTGCAGCTCCATCACCAACAAGGCCAGCAAAACTAGCTACCTGGATTGTCTCTGGTGGTATCATGAACCAATTCTCCTTTTCCAAAACCATTTTTAGAGCCTGAGAGTAATTAAAAAAAAAAAGTCAAAAAATGGAAAGATCTTATTCATTCACATTCACTTGCTTTAGCAAATTTAATACACAGCACTAGATACCAAAACTATACACAAAGAACTCACAATATACAGAAGAGTTATTGCAATACGGAGTATTTCAACTAGTTCTATTGGGAAAGTAACTTTCAAATTTATAGTAAGAACAAAAACAGTTGAATAAAATTCTCCACTATCAAAGTTAACAAGTTAGAATTCTGACAATTTGCCGTTTTTCTTATATGACCTAACTGAACCAAAAATTGATTCTTCAAGCTATTAAATTCATTAAATCAGCATAGGTTTTTACATCTGTTCCTCAAAGGTCTGATGAAAAATAAGTGAAGAGATAATAAACCAAGACAAGAACATTTATATGTGGCACAAAACTACTAAGAATTAACCTCTACATTATGAAACATAAATCTCGTTTTTCTTTCTTGTCTGTTTCCTGACAGGCTAGAACATATCAATGAACTATTTATCAGCATGAATACACGTAAGGTGAATATGCCAACTTACATGTATATTTTGCCAGTGGAAAGATGCATAGTAACTTTCGCAAACAGCTTTCATCCGCCGCCTAAATTCAATAGCTTCAGCCCCAAGGAAAGCTTCACCAGCTAAGATGAAGGTATTGAGCTCTTCATAATCTTTTAAAAACTGATGAATGCTGGTAGAACCAACAGCTTCAGAAGAAAGCAATACTGACAGACGGGTTGTAGCAAGTTGCCAAAGATTCCTGCGACCCCTCTGTAACGTTTGTGAAACAAGTGCAGTTGCATCAGTTCTAAGATGAAACCAAGAGGATCCACTGCTTGAAGCTCCAGTCCCATCACCCCTCAATCCTGAATCAGAAGAATCATGAGCAATGGATTCTGTAGTAGCAGACGTTGCAGGTTCCTCTGCAGAAGCTGAATTGGGCACTTGACCCACGGGTTCAGAGAGAGAACCATCATTTGCATTTGGATCAGAACAGCTATGTGATGATGAATCCCCATGTTGGACATTCTTAGAAGAAACAGTGTCTACATATTCTTCTTGCATAGCAGGTGATAGATAGCCCAAAGAAACCTGAGACAAAGAAACAGAAGACATTGTAATTTCTGAGCAGCATGAATCATAAATAAGCTCTGCTACTTACGGAAAAATATATAGTACAAACTTCCTGAGACATATCAAAGTTTCGAACCACAGCTTAGTTACAAGAAACAGCACACAAACTTTTCTGAAAGTAAGGAGCTACTAAAGCCAACACAAGCACAAATACCAAAGAGAGTTTTGAGTATTAGTAGTCCTCAAAAAGACACAAATAACCAGTTAAAGAAACAACAGTGACTAAAAGATGATTCCACAAAAGAAAAAGAACCTCCAAACTAACATTTCAACTAGAGGTTCGAAGATGGATGGTTGTGTAACAGGTCAGGTGGGGTTGACCCACCAATATTTTCTAAAGGAAAAAACTGAATGGTAAATGTGATAACTAGGATTAAGAAAACAATATGACAAAAATAACCTAAATCTTTACATGAAATGATTAAGAAGGTTGTACGTATTTTAATTAGCATTTGGGTGACTTTCAACCTATTTGACCCATACCCATTTTAGCTAAACATGTTAATAGGACCAGTTTGTAATATACTAATATAACAAAGCCCAAATTGGCCCATTCATATACATATTGGTCGAAAGTGCCATCTGTAATAACAACTAACTGGCCTATCAACAATTACAACCACCACAGTAGGTCATCTAAGATAAATGGGTCCTTAAATTGGTTAAGAGCAATAAGATAATAAGATTAGTTATTAGTAAAGCAAGAAAGTGACAGAACTATGATTTATACCTTATGATCCGAACTGAAATTCATGATGTCATGATAGGAGCACATCAAATTGAAGAGGACAGCTAGTGTTGCCAACAAACACTTTCTAAACTTGCATGCAGGTATCCGAGTGCATAAATCACTATACGTAAGCCTAATATGCAAAACAAAGATAGCTTAATAACAGATAGTAAAAAAAAGGGATCTTCAAGTATACCGAGATATACAACAATGATACCCGGTGTTTCGAATTTCAGCAGCTTCTAGATCCTGCCACATTTAAGTAGAAATTTAGAGTGATTATGTGATATTAGATAATCAGCTACGATGACCGAGTGTAGAACATGGTGTTTTGAAGTGCTTTTAATATTTAAAATTGTAATAATCAGATAGCAAGATGTTTTTTTGGGAATAATCCTGACTTTGAAATAATTACAAGACTAAATAACCAAAAAGAAATTCTTTGTCAATTTAGCTTACCATAGACAATCAATTTTGTTGCAGCACAAAACTGACTACCCCAAACTGACCCTATATAATCAGATAACTACAAGCAACATCTATTTATTCAAACACTAAAAGCTGATTGCTGCAACTTCAACACAACAATTAGATAGATGGTTCCACAACGCAAATCCAAACATAGCATACCTTCAGCATGATTACATTGGTTCATTGCCTAATGCTTCCAAAAGGCTTGCTTTGGTAGCAAAAGGATGACTTGGTTATTACTTTATATTGACAAATGAGTTTGTAAACATTTGTTTGTAATTTGTTTGTCAATCTAGCATTTCTCATCTTATAAATGTAATAAGTATGTATGTAATCATGTCTGTCCAACCAGGGGAGGGGGGGTAAGATTTTTCTATCTACTTTGCTCTCAGTAACGTTGCAAATCTTAGTGACTACTTGCTCGTAAAGAATGTACCTCTAGCACAATTTCCTTCAGCACCACATGGGTTTCAGATTTAATTTCCTGCATAAAGAAGCTTTGAATCTTTTCGGTGAGACCATAAACATCACCAATCAATGCATAAGCATCGACCACCTGTAAATATCACACATATCGCATATTATGATTGTAGTAGTATAAGAAAAACATACAAATTGTGAGTACAATCAGCACCAAGCATAAACAAGGTAAGGAAGGATTATTGGTGATATATGAATGACAAGAAAAAACTGAACACTCCAAAATGGTAATTCATAGCAACACAAAATATGAATTATTAAATATAACCTTATAAAAGCTATTATTGGCATGAAAGTTAGTTTAGATAGTGTTATTAGATACAGATAGATATATTACTCATATAAATCAAGCCCAATCACGATCTAACATTAAGAAAGTTAATAGCGAGTTGAAACCAAACAAATTTACTTAATAAAGTTACACAACCATGGAATTGAATTAATAAACTGCTACAAAATAAATTAAAGAAAATATGGAAGTGAATGATAAAATAGAGCACAACATAAATTCCCATAGATTTGATCATGGGAAAGAAAATCAATGACTCCCCATGAAAAGGCTAGCATGAGTGAGAAAACCTTGTTTGCCGTTTGCCCTAAGTTTATCGTTGGGCTAGATGGTGTTGATGTTTTACATAAAACAGACTAATATAGTAATATCTGAAGCCCAAAGCCCCGGATCACCCCCACAAAGACTCATACTAGTCGCAAGTGCCAGGTTTTATCCAATGATTTAATTCCTAAACAAGACTTGCAAACTTTAACTCTAAATTTAAATGTGCATCGCACAATAAAACAAACTCCTCAGGTAAGAAAAGAGAGTAAGTAGAAAATGAAAAAATGATCCATATGGATAATGTGTGTCTAAAAGATCCCCCAAATCTAAAAGGCAATGCAACGAGGCACAAATGTATACTCCTTTAGTAGCTATTAAATTTGGATATCAGTTGCAAGTAAATTTAGAGATAGTTTGGACCCCGGATAAGATTAGGAACTTCAAACCAATCAATGAATGTCTCACAGTGAAGAAGTTTGTTTCTTTGAAGTCTCTGCACACTCCCAATAAAAGTGAATCCAACTTCTGCAGAGCTTTTTCCAACCAGATCTGCATCGACAATATACCAATGTCAGAGTACAATGTGCTCTTTTAATTCAAGAGAAGAAACTGTTGGAAAGATGAACATGTGAGGTTATCATATCCTAGCAAAGATATACAGTCTTGAAACAAAAACAAAAAACAAAATAACATCTCATGTATTTCTATCAGCCATGGATGTTTAGGCCATCCCAGCCTACGTAGCTTATACCACTACTGACCAAAACTATTCATAGATATTACAGCCACTCGCAGAGGGAAAATATGTTTTCAACTGCTTAAGATTATTACCTTCACACCACGACTCATCTCATGTATGACCAAAAGCTCTGAGAAACCATCCAGAAGTTGAAGATACTCGGGTAAGACCTGGAATGCCTGTAGAGTGAACCGATCTAGCATAAAGATGCAGTCTCAGATAAAGATACGTATATATATTATGTGGTTATTGTGAAAAGAACCGGCTAAACTTCAATAATATAAAAAGCATCTTCAGACCTTAAAGAACTTTCCTTCATTAACATGGGTTTCAAGTGTAGCTTGCATGTCTTGTGCATGGCGAAGCTCTGTTAAAACTGGGAGTATATCCTGCAATTTTTATAAAGTGTGAATATACAGTTAATCGTCTTAAATCAATTCAGATTACGGCCAAGTATCTGCAGCTATATTTATATCGGTTAATTAATATACATTGATAAATTTTACACCTCATCGATATGGTTAGTTTTAATAAATTGTTTGAAATTGATTCAGGTCAACCAGACAACAGTTTATGCTTTATACACTTTCTGCTTAACTCACACCATGCATAGAATCTACTAAGAATTTTAGAACAGCCTACATTGCAGTTTCTTGGAGGATGGAGAATACCAGAAGAGCTTGTTTCCTTCTAGAACTTGTGTTAACAACAAGATCCCTTGATACCTCAGTCCTTGAAGAAGTTAAACGTCTTCGTCCATTCTGGAAGTACAAATTTGCATGAATAATGAGTTCTATATCAAACACAAACACACACACGTCCACACACACACACACAGAGAGACACAGAGAGAATCAAGATCAAATAGGAACTAAATATTTGGTAAGAACTATTCGTGAACACTCATTTAAAATGTACATGGACATCCAAATCCCACTAGTGGTAAATGAGTGTCAAGAATGTGATACGAAATGAAAATAAATAAACACGATTATACTTACAATTTAAGAAGTAAGCGATCTCCGGATGTCAAAAGACTCAATTCAATTCACCACAATCAGATTACAACCCTAATGATCTATATAAACACTAATCATGTAGCTTGTGTAGCACACTAATGCTAAACTAGTTAATAATAAGAAATTCTAATATATATCTAACTTATAACTTATTTAATAAAGACAAAAATATAATTATTATCTCCTGGAGCATATCGAATGGTTCTTACCAAATATGTAGTTCTTACTGGAACCACCCTTCCCCATACATACTAATATATGAGGCATTGTCGCTAAAAGCTCTCTTAAGCTTATTTCAGCTGAGCAGGTTAGAGAAGATAAATGTAAAAATCATCACCTGCTTACCATGCATATGATGTTTGCAACCTTCATGTCTTTCTCCAGCTCCTTTACCAAATGCATCCCTTTCACTGATTAAAAAAATCTATTAGCACCTCCTAATCCATTGCTACCAAAGTGTTGCAACTTGCAAGAAATGATAAAGATAAAATATAAAGCGAGTCATTTGCAGAAAAATCATAAAGAACACCACACATATGTTTTTTAAACAATGGAAGATGAATTGACTTTCAAGTTAAACTTACCCATCACTTCATGGTGCTCCATCACTTGGTAAGACAGAGTTTCTGTTACCTTATCCAGTTGTAATAACCTAACTGCAGCCTATAAACAACAATTTCCAGATTCAAATGATAAACATCAGCAGAATCTAAATGCATGGAAAAAAGTGAAATCAACTTGCAGACTTGAGCTGTTGAACAGGCCCCAAACTACTATTAATATTCCAAGGCCAAGGATTGCTCCCAGAAAGAACCATATTAAATTCTGTATGGTAAAATCAGTAAAAATTGTTCTGCTAGCCAAGCACTCATTTTTATGATGTGAAAAATTTGGCCTGACATCATACACATGCAATAGTTCAAGTGAATGAAAGAATGGGGAAACTTGGGGTAGAGAAGAGTATGCAAATTTCAATAACAGATACTTCATCACTTGTCAAAACAACCTTTCTTGACTCGACAAGTTGTATAATCTCGGAGCTGCATATAAACAGTATATGGCAGAGCCTAACTATAAAAAAAATAGGAAACAAACTCGGAATCAACCTGTGAACTCCTTTACCGTTCTCTCTCTCACTCTCCCCTCCACCCCCAGAATACTTGGTGAAGAAAACATTAGAATGTTTTTAGGTAAAACAATACCCATATTTCCATTGATCATAAAGTACACTTTATACATGCATCATGCATGATACAGCTACAATATCACACATTATAGGTGACATATGCCAAAAGAATAAGAGGATGAGGTGCTAGATAGGGAAGATACAATATAGAGGGAGAGAGTCTGAATACAACATATATGAAAATGCCAAAGATATGCACAAAAGCATTCATCTAAATCACGTACAGTTCCAAAAGCTCAAGCAAGAAACCCAAACATTGACAGCTTTCACAGCATGGATGAAAATGAATCATAATATTACCTTCCCTTCAAAATATGTGAGCTCGTTTACTTCAGATGGGAGATTCTCTAAAGTGTGCCGAACAGGATCAAACATCTACACACAAAAATGCAAGTTACTTTTGTAAATAATGAAAGGTGAAGTATGCCCGTCCTTGAAAAGAATATTGAGCAAAAACATCATTAAATGATTGTCTTCACTTCCTATAACAATGGTCATGATACGTATGCATATATGTGTGTGCATCTTTTCTCCTTCCTTTGTACACTGGCACGTAATATCTCCTGGTGAATGATCCATCCATATATATAGCTTTTTTGAACGTAGTAACATCAAGAAAAAAGTATACAGGAAAGTAAATTTACAAACCCAAAGATGCTAAACCTCTTCATAGAATTCTTCTTCAAGCTCGTCCACTATTTGAGCACGTGACGTGCTTCCATATATTGAACTCAGTTCTTCAGAACTTGAAGAGAGACTTTGCCTATGGTGTGAAGGAATTGAAGCCAGTGCACGCGCTATACTTGCTGCAGTCGCGGCTCGGGCTGGAATCTGCAAGAAAAATATTTTGCATCAGATCATATTGCAAAGGCCTATAGGACAGCCACATAAACTTTTTATCAAATCACTAATTTGATGATCTAGAGTTTTAGACATGTCTTTCTAGAAAGAACCCAGAGAGTTGTTAAAATGTAAGGTCACGACAAATAAAAAAACAAAGAGGGATCCATGTTCGGGCTACCAAGGGAAAGTCAAGCCTCCGGCTCTAATGTACACGGCCAAACCCATATTCCTGTGGCCGTTTCCTAGACTTTTCCCTGGCCATTCCAGGATGTTACACCAAAAACCAGCCTGAAACTGTCAGAAACCATTCGCCGTCACCGCATTGCTCAGATACCCTACCAATTATCGTCTTAGCAATCCTCAAACAATGATGATTTTCCTCCTTCATTGTTACATGCATTCCAAAACCAACTTGTATATTAATAATACTCCATCTAAGAAGCAAGCACATATATGTCCGTTCCTTATCTCCATTATTCATATGATACACCCTCCAAAACTCAACTCAACTCAACTCGATAGGTTTACTAAGCAGTTATCGCAGAAAAATAAAAATTATTCGTTCGCATTAATACGGGAAATCAACACTACATTACATGTAAAGTAACTAACTATTGCCAAAATCAATAACTTAAAAGAAAAAAAAAAGTGTGATATGACAGTATATATTATGTGTATGTAATAAAAGCGATTACCTCGGGGCGATCGGAATGGGAAATGGATGTGGCGGAAGTGAGAAATTTCGATAAATCCATATCTTCTTCTTCTTCTTCAGCGAATAAACAGATATCTATCACACCTCACCACATCACTCCTCCCTCAATCTTCTTCCAATTGGAATGCATTTCAAATCGCCACAATCATCAAAGAACCGCCATTCGCGGAAACGGATATTTTTTAATTTAGATCCGCGAGGGTTGGAGCCTGCCCAGCCCACTCAATCCTCTATGTTTCGGTTTGATTTTTTTTTTATTTGAACCTTCCCGCGGGTGTTTGGTTTATCTTAGTTTGGTTTTGGTTTTATCTATGAGAATAACCTTCTGCTAGCACCTAAGTTAGTTTCTAAAGATAAATAAGGAATTAAATGTGTGTAATTAAATTAGCTAGATGACCGGAAATATAAATTTGTTTTATAAATTTATCATGGTAACACCTAAATTAGGTGCTATTAGAAGCATATATGTTATCTTCTTTATCTAGAAGGTTTTGTTAACGAGAGGTATTGGTATAAATTATTTCAGTACATCAAATTTTTTACTTTGTTATGTGTTACGTTTTATGCATGTAATAAGTTATTAATGATAATTTATATTAAATTTACTTCTTTTTTCTTAAAAGACCTAATCAGCTAACCCAACATTGGCATCTATTTGTTGTAATCATTTGGGCTGAAAGAGGTTTTTTAAGAAGCAGAGATATGTTACTTATTGGATATTGTTGTGGTATTCATTTGGCATGTGGTTTGTCATACCGATGACCCTTTATTTATTTTAAGCGTAAATTTATTGTTGTAAAATTAACATTATTTTTCTACTGTGAATAGAAACATTAAGCGTCCCTCATTTTTTTTTTACAATTTGTCTTTTATTTTTTTGACTTACAAACTTATTATCGTGACTTATAATTCGAACTTGAGATTTATCGTAAAAAACAAAAGCTTTGCAAATCGATTATTTAGATGGTTTAAGGCATATTTCCTATAACTTTTAGAAATCGTTTTTATGTGCTTTCAACGACTTATCATGCTACATATTAATTGGATGAAGAAAATGATGAACATGATCAATGTTTCCTTAATTTTAAATGAAAGGAGTCATAAATATTAATAGATGGAATGGTACCCGTTACCAATGCAGTTTGGGACTATATGTGAAGTTGAGAGACACGAGCTTAATTCTTAGGGATGCCTAAATTATGTAGGTATTAAGTGAAAGTATTTCACCGGCATAAAAAACTTTACGGGGAGATCATGATGGGGGATTCAATGGGGTTTCGGAGACAGTGTGCCCTCATTTATCCTTTTTTTTTTCTTAATAGTGTATATAGAATACAAGTGATAAATTTAAATTTATATTTTAGTTTGACACAAAGTGAATTTACATATATTTTTTTCTCTAAAGAATTCTTGAGCTTCTCTGTAACTACTTGAGTTAATTGCAAGATTGGTCCCTGTGGTATGTACGTTTTAGCAATAGGGGTCATTTTCAAGTTCACTAGTAATGGGGGTTCCTAAATCAATTTTTTTTTGCATTCTTGGTCCAAAATTAACGGATCCGTTAGTGATGGACCAAGATCCGTTAACTTTGGACCATGAATGCAAAAAATTAATGGATTCGTTAATTTTGGACCAATGATGCAAAAAATTCTTGATTTAGGGACTCCTATTGCTAGTGAACTTGAAAAAGGACCTCATTGCTAAAACGTATAAACCACAGGGACCAATCTTGCAATTAACTCAAACTACTTTTAACGTACCTACCATACGATCTCTTTGTTTTGTAAGATTCAAGACCTACTCATATTATTTTTAGTAGTCAAAATAAATGTGAATAAAAACACATAAAAGTGAATCTATCTTTATAACCAAGTGAGAAGAGGAGTATTACACGTACTATTATGAAGCCCTCCAACTAAGTAAAAATTCTATATGTTACTAACTATTGCTTATGTGTCATTATTTAGTAAACTCATGAATATATTTAACTAACTAATTTAACTTATAACTAATTATACAATCTATATGGCTTCATTTGAAATGGAAAAGAAAGTGTATTTGAAATTTTAAATTTATGGTTCATTGAAATTTTTTGAATTAGTCAAACATTGGATAACTTTTTTTAATTTGTGAGTTTTACTTACTTTTGTAGTTTTGAAATTGTGATGGAATGGATGAAGTTGAGTTCGAAGAGAGTTTTGTATATTCGGATGAGGCTTTGACGTGATTTCATGTGAGATTTTAGTTTTTTAAGAATTTGCAAAGGCAATTTATTCATCTAATTGTTGTTCTATATGCATATGAATGCTAAATAATGTTTTTTCTTGAAATGATTTGGTTTTTCTATTATAACTTTACAACTCGTGTTGATGTATTAGGTTAAATCTAAAGTAAACTTGAACTCATTATCAGGGAATACAAGAGACAGAGACTCGACACTAAATAATACAAAAACAAACTTAATTTTATTCTTCATTCATATATCATTGAACTATATACTTTATCGACTATCATAACGCAACAATTATTGAGCCGTGCATCGCACGGGCTCTAACCTAGTATATATATATATATACATATATATGTTTAACATCAATAAACAAATAAAAAGCCAAGCAAATATCTCCTGTTACGGATATGCTTTTAGTTTTATACGACTTTTTTTTGTTTTGAACAGCCTAGTTTTATACGACTTAAATACATATAGCGATAAATCTAAACTTTATTGTTTATAAACACAATCAAATGCTAAAGACCGGTGACCATTTACATTAACAGCTTTTGCCGACGGAGATACGCTGCGATTTGTTCCAATCATTCCTTGTCTCCATTCTTGCAGATAGCCATGTGTATGCGGTATGCCTGTACTTGAACATCGGTAAATATAACCGAGCCAGCAGTAGCCGAGTTCTAGTATACCTCCCTGTTCCTGAACAACCAAATCATATACAAAGAAGATCAAACAACTACTTGCACCGTAAAAAACCAATCCTCGATAAGAATCCTTTCACAACACGGACACAAAACACCATGAATATCAATACCCATGTTAGCACTTTTCGAACTGGAACCCATCCATGACCAAGCCTCCACACAAGAAGACAAACCAATCAAGGACTACAACCAATACGGCATTCAACTAAAAACCAAAATCTTAGCAGAAATAGACCATCTAATTACAGTTGCATCCAAAAACGAATATACCTACACAATATTTCTTTTTTACGTTTCAGCTTTAGCCCGAATGATGGTGACTTTCAGCTCACTTCCAGTCTCATTCATCAGCTCAAACATGCATACATCACCAAAAACCAGATGATTCTCATCGCCAAATTTCCACCAGTCTTCCCCATCTGACATATGAATAACACAGTTCACACACTTATCATCACAAGTCTAATATCTGCCCCCATTGAATGATATAGTTGATCTAACTGCTATGTTTCTGCACCTCTGTTTTTTCCGCTTTTCCAAAGTTAAATCATTAAGTGCTCTGTTTTGGACCTCTGTTTTTCCCCGCTTTCCTGAAGCTAAAACATGAAGTGCCCTGTTACTTGACCTCTGTTTTTCTCCTTTTCCGAAGCTAAAACAAATGGTAACTGAACCAAAAAGAAAAATTAAAAAATGAGTTCAGTGGTAAAGGAATTAGCTAAATCTATTGTAATCCAGAGGGGTTAGTAAGCTTCTTGCCTTCCCCTTCTTGAAGCACCAAAAGTAATTAATCTCATAGAAAACTTGAAAAACAACAAAAACAAAGAGCTGAGCAAGTATTTTAAAGAAAGTTTACATAAATAACTAAAAACGAGAAAGTTGTGTCATTCGGGCCATAGTTTCACTTCCATACTGATGGTGCAGGCGCACAAGAGATTGTACAACAAAATATCTAAGCATTAACACCATGTATGCACATTTAAACAAGCATGCATCATCTAGCAACAAATTCAAACCCTGTTTTCTCAATAGAAGATTCTTGAAAACAAAAATAAACATATTACAAGTATTTGATCAAGCAAACCAACAATTGCCCCAACTCACATTAGCAAGGCATTCTGAGAAAAACCAAAACCATAGTCAATTTGCAAATTTACCGTGATACATTGTCAATATGAGACCAGTTGATTATTACCAAACATCTCTACCAAAGACAATCATTATAACATATTACATTTACCCCCAATCTACATTGTGTTTTAGAACTCATTTCAGCTAGCCCGAATGATTAATCTTCTTTATGAAAGTGTTCGCCCGAATGATGATGACATTCAGCACCTTTTCAATCTCGTTTACCAGCTCAAACACACAAACATCACCCTCAACCAGATGATTATCATCACAAAACTTCCTCCAAGTTTTACCAGACAGTGTACTACTTTTCTCGTAATAGTTGCACTGAACTGGACCCCAGTTTCCCCCATTTGGCATCTGAAGAACACAGTCCACACACTTCTTTTCACTAGTCAAATATCTTCTACAAAATTGCATAGGTAGAGACTGCAACAAGAAAGGAAAAAATAATGAGCTGATATGATTTGATATGCTGAAAATTAATCAAGAACCCACTTTAAGAATTATTACCAATCCCATTCCTGATCTTTTGGCAGATGAATGACCTACTATGCCTGAGCAAAAAGGCTTGTCCGATTTGAAAGATATAGTGGATTTAGTTGCTCTATTTATAGACCTCCGTTTGTTCCCATTCTTCGAAGCTAATACATTAAGTGTCCTGTTTCTTGACATCTGTTTGTTCCTCTTTTTCGAAGCTAAAACAGTAAGTGGCCTATTTCTTGACCTCTGTTTGTTCCCCTTTTCCAAAGCTAAATCGGTTTTCACTGATCCAAAAAGATATTTTAGAATGGATACAAAAACTTAAGGGGTTAAATAACATAAATTGTAATCTTGATGGGTAGTGAGAATCTTGCCTTCCGTTTCATGAAGCACAGATTGATCGATTTCTTTCTCCGACTCGGGGGCTTTTGCCAATGGAACATAATTTATCTCGCAACTGGTGTGGTTGAATATTCTAACATGAAAACTGGAACTTCCCTGATGATTAAAGAGCAACAAGTGTCCAATCTTTATACGGTAATGCTGTACAAATTGTGGCCAACCCTTCTGGAGCCAGAGGTGGCCGTTGCTGGAGGTCATCCAACCCATAGTCCAAGGCTTGCCATCTGCAACAGTCAGTGTGACATTTTTGTTGTTCAACAGGATCTGCTTCTGGTTTTCTTGGGTAAACTCAATGGGAATTCTCTGATCATATAAGAAAGAATTTGATGTTTAATGTATAAACTATGTTAAAAGAAGTGGAAAAAAAAATTATGACGTTGTCATAGGTGATGTAAACAAGAAAGGGAGCTCACAAGACTGTTTTCAATGATGTTGTCATGGGTGATGAATACATAGAAGTTAAGGGGGTTCCAGGTTGACGACATTGTCGTAGGAGACTATGATGATCAACGAGCCAATCTGACTTCGAGGCTTCGAATAGAGTTATAGAAACTGCTGAAAGTAAATTAGTAGTTATTAAGAAACATCATTTTTTTTATGGATTGCTTTTTTGACATTTCAATTGTTTGGTTTAGGTGGCGCGGCATAGGTATAAATGTATGTATATGACCAAAAAAAGGAACTCGAATAAGCTTTCATAATCACAGTCCATATATAAATATGAATCCAACACTTACAGCAAAATATATTCAGTTAAACTAGGCAGGCGTGTTCAACGTTTCAGGTAAATAAGTTTATGAAGTATGACGTCTACACTATGGATGTCTCAACATCAAAGGTGTGCTTATTGCCAAAGATACCGTAAAAAAGACTTACATGTGCAAAGGGTGTACTTGAAAATAAATAAAATAAAAAACAAAAGATCCTTTTTTAAGTAGAAGAAGAGCATGAAAACAAACCGATGGCTAGTATAATCGATAATTAGCCCCAACATTAATTAATTAATTATGTAAGGCCAAAACCTTATTAAAACTACACTAACTAAACATCAATTGCCGTTCAAAAAAAAAAAAAAAAACTAAACATCAATTAATTATTAATTAATGAGAGTCGAACAAGAAGAATGGAGGAACTCACGGGAATTGAATTGAAGTAATCTTATGCAAAACAAGTAGCCCCCAAAGCAGTTTTATAATTTTCCGATTAGCGGCGTCGCGGGACCCACCGATCAACAAACACGCCTGACATAACAATATCAAACACACGCACATTCTTATCCTCAACTAAACTAAACCATGTCAAACTTAAGTCATCTCGAACGCTTCATACCAAACATTTTTTTTAAGAACTAAAGCTCACCATCTAAATTCTTGAAAAATCCACCGTGGCCCACTTCGATATAACCCATAGACATAGGCGGAACTACATTGGAGTTGGGGTAGCTTAGGATACGGGTCCGTTAAATTGTCCCTTAAATTCAGGTATGTAGTTTAATTTTTTTGAAAAATGATAGTATTTTTTATTGGTGCTATGGGTCAAATAAAAATGGGATACCCATGAATGTAACTAACTCTAAATATTTGAAAGATTTTCCTAACAAAAAAACCTTATAAAGACGTACTTGAGCAATTGAATGAGAAATAAAAACTACAAAAAGTGTCAAAATTGTTTAAAATCATTACAAAAAGCTAAAAATTCTTAAAAATTGCTAAAAATCGTAACAATTCTTTCATTATCGTTACTTTACGCCGATACAAAGTTAGCGATAAAAATTTTGTGTTACGAGTGACTTTCAATCATGGTTTCGCCACAGCCCATAGATGCTCAGGTTGTCCCCACATCATTAAACTCGGAATTGATATTCTTACAACATTTTATTTTTATCTATACACAACAAATAAACATATTTTACCGTTTAGTGTACAATTATGTAAAGCATATATTGTTATATATAGATAAAATATGTTGTGGGGATATCATTTCCCATAAACATATTTTACTGTACAATATATAATTGTGTAAAACATATATTGCTGTGTATGGATAAATATTTTAGTGGCTGTCTATTTATACACCGACCCGTTTGCTAGCCACACACCGCCAATACTTGTCGTATAGCTCAATACGGGGAGTATTGGACGTCAATATTTGTCATATACTTCAATATTTGGCGTATTGGTGGTGTTTGTTAGCAATGGAATGAAAAAAAGATTTAACTGGAGGCATTTTATGTCAAGTTAGAGAACGTCACTTGTTATTCTCGGATGCCACATATCATTCCTTTGCTAGCAAACATCGCCAATACACCAAGTATTGAGTTATATGGCAAGCCACATGTCATTCCCTTGCTAGCAAACACCGCCAATACACCAAGTATTGAGCCATACGGAAAGTATTGGAGTAGGCAAAAAAAATTCTATCAATTTGGCTGATTTAATCAAACTCCAAGCCCAATACGTCACGTCTTGGTCAATACGTCCCGTATAATTTTTGGCCAAAAAAATGAATATTTTTTTAAGTAGTTTTATATAAAAATATCTTTTAAGTTTGTAACTAAATACAATATAATTTTTCTTTCAAAGTTAAATTGAAAAGCTATAAAAAACTCTAATAATAGATTTGTCAAGCATGTCAATTTGAAAGAGAGATGAAGATTCTAAGATCTTTTTCCAACTAAAACAACTTTTCAAAACTGAGATGTTTGACACTTGAAATTCTAACTTGAAAAATGTGATAAAGCTAGCGACTTGGATGGTAAAACTGTGATCAAATGCAACATTCATTATGTGTTTATGCTATTAGCGCCTTAACTTTACGTCTTTACCTACTAAATGTCTACTGAATAATTACAATTTAACCATCACTCATTATTATAAACAGAGCATACTGAAGGATAAATAGAGAGTTGGTAAGATTAACCTCCTGATTACAAGAAATATAAAGTTAGGTTAGTGTACTATATCCTTGGTAAATTCATACATGCCTTTCCAAATTGGCTTTATAATAACAGAGCTTCATCAAATGAATTAAAAAGAACATACATCCGTGTGCATTAACAAGTGAAAACGAATGAATGTGTCTCTCTCGACATTAATGATAGCAGAAATATATCACATTGTGATCATTGATGTCGATCGTAATTCAATTTTTGGATAATCAAAAAAAAAAACCCTACCCGAGCCAACTTTGTTGATCTCGCAGACAGGCGAGCTCCAAAAGTATCTGCTAAAAAACCCATGCCAAGATGGTACAATGTTCTATTGGGGTACCGACTCAACGTCTAGTGTCAACTTGATAGGTCATATGTTCTCTCTCAACCACAACCATCTTTAGGAAGCTCTTAGGCGTTTCAACAAGTCCCTACGCTGCAAAATTTGGAATAAATCAGCATATTAACCTCACTCCTGAGATCGGAAATGAGATACATTCCAGAAATGGGACATATTCACATGAACAATCAATCTCATGCCTGTCAAAATCAGCCAATTTTATCATTAGAAAGAAATAAGTATGGCAAAACATTGAACGAACGAGATCCAGAAATAACAATAACTAAATGTTGAACACTTGCACAAAATCAACCGTCTTAGTTGGCAACGGAAGAAGCTCCGGATCAAAACAATTACAACATATCACAAGTTAGAAAATAGGGTGATTAAGCCATCATACAAACATCCAAAACCAAATCATTTCCAAGGTATTCAAGAAAGAGACGCCAGGTCTGAAAAGGCAAACCTTTTAGGTTAGCTTACTGCTATGAGCTCCAAATATAGACCTCAAGACCTGGCTTCCATCTGTCCCCCTGAAAGCATCCCACTCCTAAAGGGATGAGCATCAAACGACATGAGATTGCAGAAATGAGAGTGCAGATGAGTAGTAACAAGTTTCCTCTCGCCTATAACTCCTCTTATTAATGGGTTGGAATATGTTCTAGCTTAAATGGGTCACATAGGTCAAATCATTATATTTAGCTAAAAGGGAACAGGGTTGAATGATTCGAAATTACCCGAACTTTAACTTTAAACGCAGACTGTATGAGTATCTTCTTTTTTTTTTAAAGGTGTGGATTACTTGCGAATATCCATCCATCTTAAGCCAGGTCTTTAACTTAAGTCGACATATACATTAATAAAAGTACATTGTTGACTGAAAAATACAGAAAAGCTTACTTGGAACATCCATCCATCTTAAGCCAGGTGACGCGTGGCACGCCAAGTTTGTCCACCCACACCGTTCGAAGCTAAAACATGAAGTGCTCTGTTTCTTGACCTCTGTTTTTCTCCTTTTCCGAAGCCAAAACAAGTGGTGACTGATCCAAAAAGAAAAAATACTATGAGTTCAGTGGTAAAGGGGTTAGCTAAATCTATTGTAATCCAGAAGGGTTAGTAAGATTCCTGCCTTCCCCTTCTTGAAGCACCAAAAGTAATTAATCTCGTTGAAAACTAGAAAAACAACAAAAAAAAAGAGCTGAGCAAGTATTTTAAAGAAAGTTTCGATAAATAACTAAAAACGAGAAACTACCTATTGTGTCATTCAGGCCATAGTTTCACTTCCATACTGATGGTGCAGGCGCTCAAGATATTGTACAACGATATATGTAAGCATTGTAACCATGTATGCACATTTAAACAAGCAAGCATCATCTAGCAACAAATTCAAACCCTATTTTCTCAATCAAAGATTCTTGAAAACGAAAAGAAACATATTACAAGTATTTGATTAAGCAAACCAATGACTGCCCAACACACATTAGTAAGGCATTCTGAGAAAAACCAAAACCATAATCAATTTGCAGAACTATCGAGATACATTGTCAATTTTAGACCAGTTGATTATTACCCAAACATTTCTACCAAAGAAAATCATTATAACATATTACAGTTACCCCCAATCTACATTGTGTTTCTGAACTCATTTCAGCTACCCCGAATGATTAATCTTATTCTTGAAAGTGCTAGCCCGGATGATGATGACGTTCAACACCTTTTCAATCTCATTTACCAGCTCAAACACACAAACATCACCCACAACCAGATGATTATCATCAGAAAACTTCCTCCAATTTTTACCACACAGTCTACTACTTTTATCATAATGGCTGCATTGAACTGGACCCCAGTTTCCCCCATTTGGCATCTGAAGAACACAGTCCACACACTTCTTTTCACTAGTCAAATATCTTCTACAAAATTGCATAGGTAGAGACTGCAACAAGAAAGGAAAAAATAATGAGCTGATATGATTTGATATGCTGAAAATTAATCAAGAACCCACTTTAAGAATTATTACCAATCCCATTCCTGATCTTTTGGCAGATGAATGACCTACTATGCCTGAGCAAAAAGGCTTGTCCGATTTGAAAGATATAGTGGATTTAGTTGCTCTATTTATAGACCTCCGTTTGTTCCCATTCTTCGAAGCTAATACATTAAGTGTCCTGTTTCTTGACATCTGTTTGTTCCTCTTTTTCGAAGCTAAAACAGTAAGTGGCCTATTTCTTGACCTCTGTTTGTTCCCCTTTTCCAAAGCTAAATCGGTTTTCACTGATCCAAAAAGATATTTTAGAATGGATACAAAAACTTAAGGGGTTAAATAACATAAATTGTAATCTTGATGGGTAGTGAGAATCTTGCCTTCCGTTTCATGAAGCACAGATTGATCGATTTCTTTCTCCGACTCGGGGGCTTTTGCCAATGGAACATAATTTATCTCGCAACTGGTGTGGTTGAATATTCTAACATGAAAACTGGAACTTCCCTGATGATTAAAGAGCAACAAGTGTCCAATCTTTATACGGTAATGCTGTACAAATTGTGGCCAACCCTTCTGGAGCCAGAGGTGGCCGTTGCTGGAGGTCATCCAACCCATAGTCCAAGGCTTGCCATCTGCAACAGTCAGTGTGACATTTTTGTTGTTCAACAGGATCTGCTTCTGGTTTTCTTGGGTAAACTCAATGGGAATTCTCTGATCATATAAAAAAGATTTTGATGCTTAATATATAAAACATTATAAAAGAAGTGGAAAAAAAATCTGATGATGTTGTCATAGGTGATGTAAATAAGAAAGGGAACTCACAAGGCTGTTTTCGATTATGTTGTCATAGGTGATGAATACATAGAAGTTAAGGGGGTTCCAGGTTGATGACATTGTCGTAGCAGACTATGATGATCAACGAGCCAATCTGGCTTCGAGGCTTGGACTACACTTACGGAAACTGCTTAAAGTAAATCAGTAGTTATCATGGAACATCAATTTTATTATGGATTGCTTTTTTGACACTTCAACTGTTTGGTTTAGGTGGCGCGGCATAGGTTATAGGTATATATACAGGGGATGACATATGTGTTGTTAGCTAACTTTATAAATAAATAAAAATTCATTTAGGCACTTTTCAAATTCATAGTGACGTGAGAGCAGCAGCATGCAGTTAGCTGCACCTATCATTTACGCATATATATATAATCACAGTCCATATATTAATATATGAATACAACACTTACAGCAAAATATATTGAAGAATGATTAACTAATGAATAATTAAATATGTAAGGCCAAAACCTTATTATAAGCCGTTCAAAAAAATTGCACTAACTAAACATCAATCAATCAATCAATTGATTAACTAATGAATAAATGAGAGTCGAACAAGAAGAATGGAACAACTCACTGGAATTAATGTAATGTTATGCAGCCCCCAAATCAATTTTATAATTTTCCGATTAGCGGCATCGCGAAGCCCACCGGTCAACAAACACGCCGACATAACACTATCATGCACGTGTCCATTCTTATAGGTAACAAAACCATGTGACACTGACTAATATATATAGAAATATCGCTAAATAGCAAACTACGTTATATTGAATAAATAAAAGCAGCAGCTAATTTTGTTGGTGTTTGTTTGGGCAGGGCTGGGCTGTATATATGAAGGTTTGGCCCGGTAAAACCGCTATTCAACAGAATATTCGTTATTTCGTTAGGCTGGTCTAGGTGGAAGTGGAAACAACAAATTGATGGTATGTTTCCTTCTTGTAATGTAATGAAACTTTTTAAGGTTCATAAAAAAAAAAATATCACGAAAACTTTGATTTATATACTAAATTTAATTACTCTTGTTAGTTTCATTTTATAATATATATATCAAATATCTATGTTGGTGCGTGACCTACAAAAACATTCGATCAATATAAGAAACTAGATATTCTGTTAAAAAAATATAATCTACTGGGTTACTGTCTAGCTGTAACAAGTAATTGTCATGTCACGCCACGTAAGATGTCACGTTGGATACTCAATATAACCATTTATGCATAGTTTGTTACATATATATGCCTTGGACGACTTCAAAGTCCGGTCATCTTTTCCGACTAACTTCCTGGAACACCATTTTTTCCGGCGAGCACCTCTGACCACCAAATTTTCTGGCAACACCATTTTCTTCACCTATATATTTTCTCCAAACATGTATTGATCGTATCTATATCTATATCTATTGTAGGTCAATCTTTAATTTAACACCCACATACCATTTCACACTTTTTTGATCAAAAGCTTCAATCTTGATGCATAATTTGTCCGCAAGAAGCAATCACAGACTGTACACAAGGGCAACCCAAAAACAATATTATATCACATTCAATTCTAATGTAAAATGTCCATTGATATTGTTCCACACACCAGTTTTTAATCAAATACTAATCTCCTAAATTTGTTGAGCGATATGTTTAACAATTATTCATAGACGAATTTGGTGAAATGAACCCTAATTTCATAATAAAAATTTAACCAAACATCTATAAATTGTAAAACCAAAATGTAATTTTCAACAAAGCAACTATTATATTTTAATTATTTAGCCACGTTATCAGCCACATAAGCATATATAAATGACTCAGCATTGCCACATAATATCTTATTTAAATAAAATTGAAATGGTAACTACTACCTATTTGGTAGGTCACCCATTACATTTTTTTAACAGAATATCTAGTTCTTACATTGATTGAACATTTTCATAGGTCATGCACCAATATAGACATTTGGTCATAATTGGTTACACTCTGGTGCCATTATATCCCTATATACTAATACGCGGGTGAAGTTATATAATTAATTACATGTTAAATTTTTGTAATACGTATATTTATAGTTTAATACACTAAATGTTGAAAAGATATTATATTCTCGTTATGCTAGTCTTTGTATTGAATATAAGAGTTACCATAAGCATACTAAATATTGTAAAAAACAAAGTCCAAATTCCGTAAAATCGAATTACATAGTTTATCTGTACCAAGAAATAAACATTTGCTTTACTGTTATAAAGTTAAAGGATATAAGTATTAGAACAACACTTTAATAGACAAAAATGAATACTTTGTTTGTGGTTTGTTTGAAATCGAATCGGTTGGCATGGAGATGCATTTGCGATCAACATAAGCGTCATCTAGAGAGGCGTGGTGCTTATGAAGCATATTCCATCATAAAATCAATGGCTCAAATAGGTTCGAGTTTTGAATATACACTTGATCATAGTTTAACTATCTCCTATTGATCGAAGAGAAGTCAAACTTTTAAGTTATCGTATTTATGTAAATAAAATAAAAAGAAAGTAATAAGAAACAACCTTTTTATATATGTGATATATGATCATTGATATTAGACAAGTGAAAGTATATATGATTATATGAATAATAAAACCAAGAATACAAACATTGTCTTGTAAGATATAAAGGATAATTAATTTCAAAAGATATAAAAAGGAACCTGACATCAGTGCGTGGTGTTTTAAGAGAAAACATGACGGTAATTCAAGTTTAAAGTACCAAAAAATTGGCTTTAATTAACCTTAGCGACTTCATAAATAAAATTTACTTATATCCACCCTAAGACTTTTGGGATAACAATTGATTTTGCATAACAGAGAATATAAGGATATCTTCCATAATTGTTTTATTCGAATAAAAAGAATACACAAGCATAGCATTAGCTGCATCAAAATAATCATTATCCGTTATTCATAAAAAGTCAAAAATATATAATATCGTCATTAGTTAGTACAAATCCAATTTGTGAAAAAGATAAAGATGCAAATCAAATGTAGGAGGATAATAATGTCCTCGGTTTTGCATATTAAAAAACCTATGGAACAGGAGCGGAAACCTTTGATAAGAGAAAAACCACTATCCACCCACACTAAAACAGTAATCGTACCTTAAAAATATAGTCCATTACATCCATAAACATATACAACATCAAAAAATATGACGAACATTGGTATTTTAAAGTGTCCACATCTCATAAAAATTTCAAAAATATTAAAAATACTTTGACATATGATAAGTAATGAGAAAACTTTTTAGCATCATACATTCAAAACAACACATAGTGGCATATGCATCTAAACCCCCTTTCATAATCTCTTGATAAACTATCTGAACAAATTATATGAACAACTACATCGCGTACCTCGTTGTAATCCACATTGTAACATATGATAAAGGAGAAATGAAACTAAGGGCGTGTTTGGTTCATAAAATGTTTTTGTAAATAATGGAATCTGTCAAATGATTTGAAATTTGAATGAATGTTTTTTGTCTTTTGGAGATTAAAGAGCAGGAATGAATGAAAATTCATCCAAGACCTCTAAGGAATGGAGATTCCATTAAATGAATAAATGTTTACATTACAACAGAATAAGATATTTTATATGAAGACGGGGGTTTTCCATTAAATGAAGATTTTTTTTTCCCATTATATTTGAGGTCTTGGGTTCAAATTCTGGTGTGAGCAAAAATGCTCCCAGGAATAGAGACATGAGTTTTCCAGTAATGGGTTTCTCCTATAATTGAAATTGAGTATTCAAAGAGGCAATGTTGTTGAGCCCAAAGTTATCGTTAAAAAAAGTCATTAATTGTCATTTGATTTTTGGAATTAATTTAGAATAAGGATTTTTTTTTTAACTAAACATTTAAAGTGGGGGATTAATTTTGTCATTGACCATATACTTTAGTCAAATATGACATCATCATTTCGATCTAATAAGTCTAAGTCATTTTTTAGACTCATCCAAGGGTTATTATTTCTTCAATGACTAATTAAAAGCCCTCTTTTATATATATATATATATATATATTGGTAGATGGTAATTCGTAAGTGTAACTTTTTAATTAAAGATTTACTAAACCTAGTAGGCAACATGAAAAATGGGATTTGTTGTGTACTCAAATTATCTATTGAAATGAACACCACAAAATTATTATTATTATTATACTATTGAATTGAATGCACACATCTAAACAAGCAAGCAACATCTAGCAATGAATTTAAACACTATTAACCCAATCAAAAGTCATGTGAAAGGAGAATAATTGTAATAATATAGTTGATATAATCATATTTAATGTGTTGATTACTCTCAAAATATAATAGTATAAAGAGGACGAAAAATATTCACTGTTCAACCCAACCATGAAGTTAATAATAAATTCCATACCCGTATTTTTAAACTTGTTGGTCGGTTAAAATCATGTCCAAGCTTGAGACCTGTTTTGGGTTGTTTTGTAAGTTTGTGATGAGACATGAAAAGACTTTCACCGTCTAAGGCCTCTTCCTATCCTGACGTCGTCATCCCCTCGTCTTGACTGCCACATCAGCTTTCTCTCTCCAAGACACACC